>CAUZXS010006248.1:5000-175000 GCA_963585895.1 Sepioteuthis lessoniana | reverse complement strand
CACACACATATACACACACACACACACACACACTAACATATATATCGTAAAGACAAAGTGCAGAATGTCTTTAAAATCTTTTTTGCTTTAGATAAAAATAGCTCTTGCAAGATCTTTACCAGCAATAACTAGAAATATAATCCAATAACAAGTAACTAGAAATATAATCCAATAACAAGTCATCATCATCATCATATCGTGCTGGTAGCACGGATATCCCTGACCCTCTCTCGCCACTCCTCCCTATCGTTCATCGCCCTAGGTAGGTCTTCAGGACAACATCCTGTATCCTCACATAGCTGCTGAATGTACGTTCGAGCTGGTCGTCCTGCTTTTGCGCGGCCATGTGTGGGGATCCATAAGAGTACATCTCTTATGAGTTCATCTCTGCTTCTCCAGCAGTGTCCTGCATGTCTGGTTCGTCTAACTTGAATAGTTTTCGTGATAGGGGGCAGGTGGCCGTACAGTTGGTGTCTTGTGGGGTGTTGCTGCCAGGACTTGTTCAGGATTGCACGCAGCATTCTTGTGTAATTGCCATCTAGTTTCTTCTCCAGCCGTTTTGTTAGCGTCCATGTAGTGCATCCATATAGCAGTATCGATGTGACCGCTGCCTGGAAGAAACTGCGTTTCATTTTATCGGTTAGGTCTGATTTCCATATAATCGATAGCCTATTGATAGCTGTCCATGCTTTCGTTAACCTCGTTTCGATGTCCTTTTCGGTTGATTCGACGCTGCTTCCTAGGTACGTGAATTTGTCTACTAGTTTAAGTGGGGTTTCTTCTAGAGTGGAGATGTCCCCCGTTTGGTTATAGCACATATATTCCGTTTTGTGTGCATTAACATGGAGGCCTATGCTTGCTGCTGCTCGTTCCAAACTATGCAGAAGAGTTTCGGCTTGGTCAGGTGTATTTGCCAGTCTCGCTATGTCATCGGCGTAGTCGGCGTCGGTAATTGTTGTTGCGGGGTATCTTCTGCTTCTTTTCTTCGTCAGTTCGAAGCCATTCTCTTTGATTTTGTCAATCGATGTTCTAAGTACGTAGTCTAGACAAATGATAAAGACGTACGGGGCCAGCGTGTCCCCTTGTAGTACTCCTGCTACAATGTCAAAGTATTCTGTGTCTCCAACCGGTGATCGTACTTTTACTTTAGTGTTTCTATAGAGAATCGTTATTGCCGCTACGGTTTCTTTAGGTATGCCGTACGCTAGTAGGATTTGTTCCATCTTTCCTCTGTGAATGGAGTCGAAAGCCTTGGTAAAGTCGACAAATATTAATGTCGCTTGTAGGTTCTTTGCCCGTACACCTTCAAGGATTCTGCGGATGGTTAATATTTGTGAGGTCGTGGATCTATTTCTTCGGAAGCCGTTTTGGTTTTTTCTAAGTATGTTGTCGATTTTGGGTTCTATTCGGTTTCGTAGTAGGGCATTGTAGATTTTGGCAGCTATGGATGTAAGTGTTATGCCTCGGTAGTTTTTGGCTAATCCGAGGTCCCCCTTTTTAGGGAAGGGGAGTATGCATCCCTTCATCCATCTATCTATCGGATTTTGATTGTATACTGCGTTGCAGTGGCGGAGCAGTATGTCGTTGAATTGTCTGGTCTTCCATACTTCCGGGGGAATTTCGTCCAGCCCTGCAGCTTTCCTATTTTTAATTTTTCTGAGAACCGAGTCGAGTTCTTCTTGTGTGAACGGTCCTAGTTTAATGTCTAATTGTTTGCTAATTATTCTGGTGATTGGTTCATGCGTTATTTTTGGTGGGTTTCCAAGTAAGTTTTCGAAGTGCTGTTTCCACAGTTTTATTCTTTCTTGTTGGTTTGCTGCTTTAAGTTTTGCTTTGGCTGTGTTCTTTCTTCTGCTCACTTCGTTTATTGTTTGCCAGGCAATTCTAGATTGTCTATCTTCTACCGAGTCTCTAATCTTATCTATCTGATTTTGAATGTATTCTGTCTGTTCCTTTATATATATGCCTGCTAATTGATATTGTGCTGTTTTTAGTTTTAAGGCATTTGTGTTTGTTGGGTTTTTTCGATAGTTTTTGGAGGCTGTTTTCACTAGTGCACGTTTTTCTCTCACCGCTAAGGTTTTCCATGGGACTCTATATTTAGTTTTAATTTTTGTTGGAATGTATTTTGCTGCTGCCTCGAGGTGTGCATTGACGAAATTTTCATATTCGTCGTTTGGTGTACTTTTTTCCGTCTTTTCTTGTAGTGTTTCGAATTTGTTTCTTAATTCTAATACGTATTTATCTCTTATATCTTTGTTGTTTAATAGGGCCCAGTCATAGTGTTTGGTGGTCGCTGTTCGTTTGGCGTTTTTTCGTAGGCTTAACCGTATTTTCGCCGTGACTATTCGGTGATCGGTGGACACACCCTCAAAAGAGGAGTATGCCTCGCAATTCAATGCACTATTCTTCCATTTCTTGTTTATAAGGACGTAGTCTATCTGAGCTTTAGTATTGTTTGCGTACGTGTATGTCCATAGTTTGCCCTCTCTTTTTTGGTAGTTTGTATTGAGGCATGCTAATCTATTTTCTATCATGAAATCTGTTAGATGTTGCCCATTCCTATTTGACGTGTTGTGGAGGCTGTATTTGTTGTTTCCGTTTTTCCCGATTTGGGCATTCATGTCTCCGCCAATGACTAACATGTTATGTTTCGGGATGCTACGCACTAATGAGGATAACTCATCGTAGAAGGTGACTAGTTCATTTTCTTCACTATAAAAATATAAATGAAGATATTTGTGGTTTCGTTTGATTTTATGGTATATCAACCATTGTAGATTATCTAATGCCAAATCCAGTTTATTTAAATATATTAGATATATTTGATTTGTAAACATGAGTCAACAAAGTTAAATTGTTCCAAGTATTGTTATGTATCATTAACAATTCAATTAAACATCACTCATTTGTTTACACGCAGTAAAATGATCAAACAGTTCTATTTTGAACAATTCTATTTAGTAGAAATCATTTGCTTGCCCTCAGTTTAAATGTCAAACAGTTTTACTTGACCACAGATAGGACCCATTTAGGTGCTATCTCTCTGGGCCTGAGTGAACCTGGGACCGATACCAATGAAGGGATACTCCCCATTCTCCTAAACTCCAGCATTACTAGAGCCTCACTATAAGGTTGTTTAGTGTAATATACAGAACACTCATTGAGGGGGTGTTACCCCTCAACAGAGATGCAGTTGGTGTATTCTACAGCTCCATCTGACTGGACCACTGGACACTTGTTGGTGGAGTCTTAGCCCTTCGCAGAAATGCAGTTGGTGTATTCTACAGCAACAGCAACGTTGGGGGAGTATTAGCCCCCTGTAGAGATGCAGTCGGTGTATTCTACACCTCCAGCTGACTAGGCTAGATATTTTGGGATTCAAAATTAGTGTTCATGCAAAAGTATAATCAATTTTATTGTTGTACACTCCTAATAAAAAATGTATATTTAATAATGTTTTGTGAGTCATCAGGGATGTTGAACTTTTTATATACACCAGAAGCCAATCTGGATCTGGGAAATTATGACAGAAATTAATAACACAAGGTTTTATAGACTGTCCATTTAGAGCTTTTTTTTTAATGAAATCGTGGAATAACTTAAAAAAAAATGAAGAAACCTGATCTTGCCAACTGAATTTGATCAAAAGTTTTTTCTAGAATCTTTTAATTCTTGAATTTTTTGTGTGGACCTCAAAGAAAAGACAAACATAATGTTTGCAGTTTGAAGGAATAAAATCTTTTTTTTATTCATTGCCTTTTAACTTTCTTGTATTTGTCTCTTTACAAACTTAATAAGTGTCCAAAGGGTTTTGTATTTACAAACTTCCCAGAAATACACACTACACTAGTCTTTATTTCTATGAAAATTTGATGTTTCACATATGGCTAACAAAACTAGACAAAACAAATTTTTACTTCTGAGACCGACATTAAACAAAAACAGTTTGGGTGAGAATACTAATGTTAACAGAAATGCAATATTCTATTATAAAGTTTCTATTCAGTTGTTTAATGCTAATGATTTTTTGCTTTGAGCTCAACAATTTCAGTATTTTTCAAGAACGCTAACATTTTTAAATTGATATTCTATTCAAAAATTTTATTTTTTGAATGTTCAGTAGAAAATTAATTTCACTCCATTAATTTTTACGACATTTTTAGGAGGAAAAAAATTCAACTTATGATTTTTGTGCTTTTTATGAGTTTTATCAGAATGAAAGTGAAACAGAAGCCGAGGAAAATATAAATTCTGCAGTTGAACATGATGTGAAAAAACAGATTTTGGTTTCAAAATTTCAAGTGGAGAATTCTGTTTTCATTTACAAGAAGACATCAGCAAAAAACGATCAATAGGTTATAACGATTGAAGATTTTAACAACAAAAAAAAAAAAAATTCATCTCAAAACCTTGGTCAAATAATCTGAAGCAAACATCAATATCTAAACTGTAATTATTTTAAAATATTCTCTTTTAGCAAGACAATTTGTTTTATTTTGAAGTTCGGAATTTAAAGTAATTATTATTTGCAGCAATATGGCTTCCTTTGGATTATTGTTTATTGTCCTTCTTTATGAGGAAGATATTTTTTTCTTACATTAAAACATTGCTCTGAGCCCAATAATAGTTTGTTGATTTTATGGCTTGTCAACTCTTGGATTATTTTATGCAAAGATCAGTTTTTTTTTGCAAGCTATGATATAGTTTCAAGTAACTATTCCTACAGGGCAGAACGATAAAATTGTCGCCCTAAAAAAGACGACATGATTCCATTTCCGTTTAATGAAAACTGGTTTTCTTTTTTTGTTGCAGACCATCTACTAGTTGGCCAGATGTGTACAAATCCCAAGAGCGATAGGAGCCTTCTATCATGTCTGAAAGTGACACAATGTTCAACGAGCGAGATCGGGATACGCCACTGTACAACTCATGCTCTCTACCGATCCAAGTTATGACAACAGAACCATTGCCAGCACCCTCAAAATGTAAATCTGGGTTGCCACGAATAACAGGGACGTTCCTAGAGTGATGAAAACAAAGTTTCCGGCTACGGTTATGGTCTTTGGTGAGGTTTCAAGTGAGGGCCACATCATGCCACCTCACATCTTTGAAGTCGGCTTGAAAATTAACACCAAGGTGTACCTGGATGTGCTGAAGAGTGTGGTGATCCCCTGATGCAATCAAGTGGCCGGTGGTAGACCCTGGGTGTGGCAGCAGGACTCGGTGCCGGCCCACAAGTCCAAAGAGACCCTGGCTTGGCTTCAGAAGGAATGCAACGACTTTGTACCCTTCTCTCACTGGCCCCCTCCTCCCCCGACCTGAACCCGCTGGACTACTTCGTTTGGTCATACGTCGAGAACATCACCAATATGACCTCCCACAACACCAAAGCCAGCCTGATCACCGCCATCCGCCGACGCTTGTGGAAAAGGCATGCTCCCAGTTCCAGATCCGTATCGAGGCGGTGATTGATGCTGAAGGCGGCTACATTGAATAGATATCAGCTCTACTATATAATCAAGTTACCTGAATTGATTTTTTCAATTAAAGTTTTAAAATGAAGCTGTAGTGTTGTTTTCTTTAGGACGACAATTTTATCGTTCCACCGTGTATTTAATAATAATCCCTTGTAAACAATGACAGTTTTAAGTAACTATTCTTAACGCAAATAATTTGTATGCAATTATATAGTTTCAAGTTACTATCCCCATTATGTAATATGATAATAACATAGACACGGCTGGGTGGTGAAGGGGATCGACTTGGAATTGTGCAAGAAATTTAAATTTAACCATACAACCAAATGGTATATACACAACCAAGTATGAGACACATAAGATTCTCTGGGATTTTGAGATCCAAACATATCTCCAAATCCTGGCTAGACGATCAGACCTAGTGATCGTCAACAAAAGAATAAACAAAAAACAAAACAAAACAAAACAAAAGAGAACTTGCCAAATAGTAGACTTTACCATCCTGGCAGATCTCAGAGTGAAAATAAAAGAAAGTGAAAAGAGAGAAAAGTACTTGAACCTTGCCAAAGAACTAAAAACACAATGGAACATGAAGATGAAGGTGATACCGGTGAAAAGCTTGCAAGCAGTAACAATGATAATAAGAAGAAATAGATCAGAAATAGAGGTTAAGGATTATAAAAGAAAAACATGCCTTCTAATTGGTATGACAGTGCCCCTAGATAATCATATATCAAAGAATATTATCAATACAAAGACTAGGAAATAAAAATTGGGAAATAATGTGGAACTTTAAAACTAGCACTGTGCAAGTAATACTGGAAACCCAGGGTAGAATCAAGAAAAGGACAGATAAATATTTCAACAAGTTATCTGTCAGTCCCAGTTTATGTAAAAAATAGAAAAAAATTGCACTTTGCTGTATTGCTCATCTCCTTATAAAAGTTCTGTGAATGACTGAATAATATCACCCCCCAGAAAGGAAGCAAAAAAACAAAAATACATAGAATGCATAAAATCTCTACTTCCCTTCACCCTGCGTGAAGGATTGTAAGAAACAAAAAAAAAAAGCCTCTCAAAAAGAGCAAAAAAAAAAAAAAATGGTTATACTGAGATATGGCTTCAAAATTTCCTATTTAATACAAATGATTTTCAAACAGATCTATTTGAGCCATAGATGGAACCCTAACAGATCTATTTGACCCATAGATGGAACCTTAAAAGATCTATTTGACCCATAGATGGAACCCTAACAGATACAACTACTTGAAATTACTGGAGACTTTGAGAAATTAAGTGTAAATCAAACTCGTGAACTTAGTCACAGACTAAGAGATTATCTTATAAAACCAGTTTTTTTTTTTTTTTGCATTGGGCACTTCTGGCTCCGAGCAAAAACTATATAATACCAAGAAGAGAAGATCCAACTCATTATGAATGGCTTGCAAGAGTAGCCAACACTTTTATGATTGCTTTTTATCAGGTTTTATGTGATTTATTGTTTTATTGATTTCCAAAAAGGCCAAAATGTTTTGAAAAATAAAAAACAAAAGTATAATAAGCTCTAAGAAAAGCTGAGCAGAAATTTTTATCTGCATTAACAAGTGAAAAATCCGTTCTCTTCACTAATTATGCAATTATCTTTGTGTGTGTGTGTGTGATGTGTTTGGGGTAAGGAATGGCATGCTGAATCATGGTGGGGTATAGTTTGGTGGATGTGGTTCAGCTAAACACTAAAAGCTGTAATTGATTATGTTGTAATGTGATTTAGGAGCAAAGAAAAACAAAAGAAAAAAAAACAAACAAAAAAAAAAAAACAACAAAAAAATCAAAACATAATTAATGACTTAAGAATTTGTTATTGAATCTAAGAAAACCATCGCTGAAATCTTTACCTATTTGTCCAGTTAGGATCTTAAATGAGAAATAGTAGTTTTGCTTAGTCTAGTAGAAAGCAACCATGCAAAGTTTTTAACGACAATAGAAATTAGTTGAAATGATTTGTGAAACTAACCTGCTCTCCATCACTCTATGGTAGTTGGTACTCTTTTGGCAAATATTTTCTGCTTTATGATAAAAATATCTCGACCTTTGAGAAGGATAGATTTCTTACTTTAGATTCCATTTTTCATCTTTATCTTTCACCCATGCAACTGAGGAAGGAAAGTCATTGGTCAAATGGAGTCAGTGTTTGAGGACTTTTAAACTAATTACAATTTTAGAAATTTATCGTTTTCTAATTATATATATATATATATATATATATATATTGTGGGGGGAGTATGTAATTTGGTTATTTCTGTAGATTGCTCTCTAAATTATCCTCACCACAAATACAACACAAAACATTACAATCGCGCAAAAGAAATGGAATAGAACACAACGAACATTAAATAACAAACAATTTAATATGCATATAACAGAATATGAAAAACAAAATACATGATGTGTAAATGGCCTTTTGGAAAATAAAGTTTGAAGAAGAGAATAAATTTGTTGAAAGATGTGTGTATGTTCATGTTATCAGAGTCCGTAAATAAGTCGTTCTTTCTTACATTAAGTTTATAGCGGGTTTTATGATTGTGGCGACATCGTGTCTCGTGGATGAAAGAAAGTTTATCGGGTTTTCCTTTTGAATATAATTCTCGGCCATTTGAAAAGAGGTCATGAACTTTAGTTGAGGAAGGAAAGGAATTGGTTGGACATAGTATCGGCTACTGGCTTAGTGGCTTGTGTTCGTCTGTGTCTTCGTTTGTGTGTAAGCTTGTGTCTTGTGTGTCTGGCTTCCTAACTCTGTGTTATTTATATCGTACAGGTGGATCAAAGAATCGCCCTAAAATCTTGGCGCGTAGACATTTATTGACCAATCAGATTTGTATTTCACTATTTTATTTTCGAGCCTAAATATTTTCTGTTAGTTCACTTCTGATCCTAATTTTCTAGAATGTTCTATTCCATGTTTTTAGCTGATTGGTTGAAAAATATAAAAATGTAATTTAAATGCTAATGCGGGTTTGATCCTAAATTTCTAGAATATATATATATATATATATATATATATATATATATATATATATATATATATATATATATATATATATATATTACAGTTTTAAAATAAACATGCGATTTCCATGAGTTCAGATACTACACTTTCATTGTCGGTAAATGTGCTGAATTGTGACATTTTCCTTTTAGACAGAATGCAAAGATTCTACTTTGTTCCGAGGCAGAAGAGTTAATCAATACATGAATAATCCCTTAATTTATTATGGGTACTATGCTAGAGTATCAATAATGCTAAAGTGAGGAGTGAAATAATAATTATAAAGAAGGTGACAATGATACCAACTGTAGTTAGGGCTTTTGGAACACTCCTGAAAACCTGTAAAAGGGATTGGTGAGCTGGAGATTTGAGCGAGAATCGAAACCATCGAGACCACAACACAACTAAAATCGGCTTGGATACTCAGAAAAGTCCTGGAGACAAGAGAAGACTTGATGTCACTCAGATTCCCGTGAAAAACCATTTCGTGTTAAAAACTCACCAGGAGTAAAAAGAAAAGATGCTTCATATCAGAAACACTTAAGAAAAGACTTATAAAAATCATCTACATTAAAAAAAAAAGTTTGATTTTCTTTTATTTTGATGACATTATTTTTCCTTTGGCCAAGTCAACAATGTTATTCTTGATTCTTCATACAGATATTCCTATGACTTTTTGATAGCTTCAATCATTCTGTCAGCATGAGTAGAATATCTGATTTGATTTTATTGTTGGTGGTTGTTCGGATGAGTTTCAAAGAACATAATGAAACCTCCTTTTTCAATATCTATTTGTTTGGAATGAAAATTCTTTGGGAAAATATTTGGATAAGATTGAGTTTATCTGTCAGGAAAGAACAGACCGCGTTATCATTATTAATTTTGGAAGACGGTGAAGATTGAAGTGCTTGAGGGTGAGGAGCTTGTTTTTCTTTTCCGATCTTAGCAGACGAATTTTTGGTGACATTTAAACGAGAGTGAAATTGATATGTGTTGGTCGGTGGAAGAGGGGGTTAAGAATTTGGAGAGGTGAGTGAAGATAAAAGAGAGTGGAATCAAAAAACAGGAAATGAATATGATTGTATTTTATAGAACATCAACCCTTTTATAATGGCCATGTTGTGTGGACAAATCATCATCATATCGCGCTGGTAGCACGGATATCCCTGACCCTCTCTCGCCACTCCTCCCTACACACGGGTCAATGCTGGAGCTAAGATTAAAAAAAAACCCCAAATACTTGGAATTTATATGTTGGTTTTTAAGGCAGGCACTCTCCGTCCTGAAAGATTGGTAAAACATAATCTTACTTTTCACTATTTGGTTTTGTACCAACCTACTTGACAACCCAAAACAGTATGGATGGAAGAATTGTGATATCAAAAACAAAAATAAAATCAAATTAAGATGAAAGGAAATATTTGTAAAAATTAATAATAATAATGGTAGACATTACTTAATTTAAAAACAAAAAAAAAACAGGACAGTATCAGAGAAGGTTTCTATAGTCAAACTACTTGGCTTAATCTCCTTACAACAATCAGACATATTAGAGAGTAAAATATGCCCAAGACTATGCGTGTTAAATATTTCATACAATAGAAACGAAAGTAAGGAAGATATCAACTGACAGCCAAAAATTAAACTTAAAGAACATTAAAAGACATAATCTGAATAAGATATGGTAAATGAGGATCTTCCACCATACGGGGAAAAGAAGAGAGAGGCGGAAGGGAAAAGAAAAGAAAAGAAGGGAGAGGTGGAAGGGAAAAGAAAAGAAAAGGAAAGAAGAGAGACGTGGAAGGGAAAAGAAAAGAAAAGAGAGACGTGGAAGGGGAAAGAAAAGAAGAGATGTGACAGGGAAAAGAAAAGAAGAGAGACGTGGAAGGGAAAAGAAAAGAAAAGAGAGACGTGGAAGGGGAAAGAAAAGAAGAGAGATGTGGAAGAGAAAAGAAATGAAGAGAGAAGTGGAAGGGAAAAGAAAAGAAGAGAGAGGTGGAAGGGAAAAGAAAAGAAGGGAGAGGTGGAAGGGAAAAAAAAGAAAAGATGTGAAGAGAGGGGTGGAAGGGAAAAGAAAAGAAAAGATGTGAAGAGAGGGGTGGAAGGGAAAAGAAAAGAAAAGAAGAGAGACTTGGAAGGGAAAAGAAGAGATGTGTAGGGAGAAAAATGAGACAAAGGAAAGGATAGAAATATGCTGAGAAGATAAAAATGAGTGATTGATTTTAATGGTATGTCAATTTGTTTAAGACTATTTTATGCCTTGAGATTAGGGAATTGCATTCATTGTAACTTCATATTTACATTTTTTGTGTTGTTGTTTCTTAAGAGTTTGTTGCACATGGAAACAAATCTATTTGACAGCTACACCTACTCCGGGTCAGAGTGGACCTGGGAGTAATAGCAACGAAGGGTACTACACACTCTCCAGATCTTCTGAACTAGAGTCATACCATCAGATGTAGTTTTGTGTTATAACCAGGACCCCTCCTTCTTGAGAGGAGGTGTTTTACCTCTTTGCAGGAGATACAGCCAACAGGGTGGGAGAAATATGAAAGTAAAGAAGAGAGATAGGATGAGAGAATTACAAACAAAATAAACTGAAGAAAAAGAAAAAAATAGAGGTTGGCAGGAAAGGAGAGAGAGGAAGTGAAAGAAAGAAAAATGGTATGGAAGGAAAAAAAATAAGAGAAACTGATAAAAAAATTGTGTGGAAGGAAAAAAAAAATAGACAGAAAAAAGAAAAAAAAATTATAAAAGGACAAAAATAAAAGATAAAAATATGAAAAAAAAATTTGAGGAAGGAAAAGAAAAAGTGAAACATTAAAAAAAGAAAAAAAATTGTGAAAGAAGAAAAAATGTGTGGAAGTAAAAAAAAAAAAAGAAAAAAAAGCGGGACAAATAGAAAGAAAAAAAAATGTGTGAAATGAAAAGGAAAAGAATAAAAGAGCCAGACAGAAAAAAGGTGTGGAAGAAAAAGTAAAAGGGGAGACAGAAAAAAGATATGTGTGGAAGGAAAAGAATAAAAGAGACAAATAAGAAGAAAAAAAATGAGTGAAAGGAAAAGAAGAAGAGAAACATTGAAAAAAGTAAATAATCTATGAAAGGAAAAGAATAAGAGAGAGAGAAAAGAAAATAGTAAAAAAATCAAACTTAACAAAAAGCCGGTGATAACAACAACAATAGCAACAAAACCAATTAAAGAAATAAAGTGTTGAGATTTCAAAATTCTTTGATAGAAATGAATGAGTCAGTAAAAAGGTGTCAGAGGTCATATTTGGTATCAAAAGCCCCCATGTTCTCTGCATCTTTCACTTAATTAGAGCCTCGTTTTCACCAGATGTGTTGATAATTCTAATTGAGTTTCCTTTTAGAAGTTCAGGTAATGAAAAGGTTAGTGGTGAAGAGAGATGAAGATCTTATATTTGCTGTGAAATGAAAACAAATAACAAGACTATAATGCAAAAAGATTTGAGGATAATGAATATTGCAATCATTTTTTCCTCAAGCAGAAAAAACTAAGTGGAGTGGTAAGGAAAATTACAAATATATAAGGTACACTTTAATATTTTTTTTATTGGCACACTAACTCCTAGAAATAGATACATATAAAGGGACAATCTTAAAAGTTAGATAACTGTTGTGGGAGCCTTACCCATCTTACCATAATGGACTCTTCTCACCATTATTAGAACTAGAGATTTCGCTGCCAGAGGCAGATCAATATCGGTATTATTCGAACAGTATGAGACTTCTTACCTTTTCAATGTAACTATCTTTCTTGTGTAATATAATCTGTTATCTAATATCTGTATTTTCATTAGTGACCCTTTCTGGGACCACAACAATAACTTATAATGTCGAAATCCAGGAACAGAAATATATATCATGGTATAGCAACAACACTGATTCTTTTGACTTTCTCTCTCTCTCTTGCCATCTGTCTCAATCAGCCATCTCTCTTGATAGGTTCTCTAGATGGCATCCCATGTCTGTAGAGAGTTGGTTAATGCAACTTTTTGTTGGTTGGCTAACTTTTGTGTGTCCATGAGTAGGATCCTATGGAAGAATGTTGCTTATTGCTCCACATGTGTGGCTCATCTTACTTGAATGGTTTGTGTGATGGAAGCTAAGTTGCTATGCAGATACTGTTTTGTTGAGTGTTGCCTCTAGGATTTGTTTAAAACAGCATGCCTATATAAAAGTATCAAGCACTATCTTTTGCATAATGTTAGAGAAATCTTAAAAGTGTCTTTGAAGTTCATGCTATTCTTTATTGTTTGTGCGATTAGTTAACTTTAGTACATTGTTAACTATTCTTATGAAAAAAAAAAAGGTTTGGATTATGGGATCCACATGAAATTATAGAAAGAATCCTTGGTCAGCCTTTAAATGCTTGTCTCAGTTTTTGCTTGGCATGAAAAAAAAGTTATTTTTTGGCAAAATTGTCACACTGGTAATGAAAAATTACTTTATTATTAAGAAAATCATGGATAAATTTGGAAAAGTCTTTAAAATTTCCTTTTAAATAGAATCTACTGAATAAAAAAATTTCTCTTTTTGGAATTCAAAAAGAATTTTTGAATTTCTGGAATATGGAGAAATTATTACTGCATGAAACTTAAATGAGCAATTGGCTCATTTGAATGACATATTGAAAGAGAAAAAAAAGGTTTTTGAATAACAAAGATGATGGGTGTTTTTTTTCTATTTCACAAAGAAAATGATCCTAGAGTTAAATATAAGAAGTTCTTCTAAATGCTGTCTATTCTCCAGATTTGTCACTTTCAGACTATTTTTTGTTTCATTCCATGCATTACTATTTGATTTAATATGTTCAAGATGTTAAATAATTCATTGAATCAAAGTCAGAATTATTCTTTTATGATGGAATATCCAATTTAGCTGAAACATGGGCAGAAGTTTATAAAAAACCACAGAAAATACTTGGATGACTGAATAATGATGTTATGAATGTATATGAACAAATGATTTTGTCAAAACATCCTGGAAAATTTGCATCAAACTTACACATATATGCATGTATATATGTATATAATAATGTGCTGATTTGGCTTTGTCTGCATGTGTCCCTCATTAGTTCAAATTAAATTTTGATGTAATTTCAAAGATAAGTGTAATAAAAAAAAAAAAAAAAAAATTGTTAATGTTTTCCAGATGTGAAGAGTGCAAAGAGTTTTGCATTTCAAATGTGTTGCCTCCCCACCAACATTTTAGGCTGATACCATAGCATACTTGAAGATTTCTGATTGCATTTAAGGGTTGAGATGTGTAATCGTAACCTTTTTTTCCAGGTAGAAGCAAATTCTTTTAGTTACTATAAAGAAAACATCAATTCAAAATGTTTGTCTTTATATTCTTTATGTACATTCAAATATGTGTGCGTGTTTGTAGTATGTGAGCTGGTATGTTTTTGGTATGCGATAATGAGTATTTTTTTATATGGGTTTGTGTGCGTGCATATTCTGGTAGGTGTGCATGTATGTGTGAACAGATTTTTAAAGGTTGAAAAAAAGATAATGACTAATTGTCTAACCAATCCTCTCTTTCTCTAAGATTTCAAATGGGAAGTGTCTGATAATCACAAAAATCGGCATTTGAAACCCTGGGAGGAGTCCATATTTATAAGCTGTGGCCACACACTGCTACTTCTTATAAAACTTGAAAAACTAATTCAGATTTCTGTCCAAATTTTTATTCAGGTGAGGCCTAATATACAAGGTGAGAGGTGTGTGATAAATTCAAAATCTGGGAAAGGCTTAGAACATTTTGAATGACACTTATATATATATATATATATATATATTATACTGTCCTGGTTTTCTGGTTTTAAAACTCATTGTTAAGGAAACTGTCTCATTATCAGTTCTAGAATGTGACTTTTCGCTAAATTTGATGTTTAACAAACACCCATAAAATATGTTTTCATGAGGTATAATTATATAAATTTGTGTGTGTGTGCATGAGAAAATTTATTCACCATTCATCTGTTGTTTATAAATATATCTGATTTTCATCTGTCAGTCTCTAAGAAAATTTCATGGTAGTTTTTATGACTCCAAAAATCATGACAAAAAAATTTGAATCTTTCAGGTGGTGTGTGCTAGCTTCACAATGATCATGCGGAAAATAGAATCCATCAGTTTGAATATCAGTTGAGTCAATTTGCATTTACTTTACTCTATTGCTCTTGAGAAAGGCATAAATCTATGTTTACTCTTTACAGCTATAAGTAAATAGTAAGGTAGTTAGGACCATTTAGCTATATAATAGTGATTCAATTAAAAGAAGATAATTGACAGAAAAAACAGGATTTAGTGAGTAAAGCTGGTCTCCATATCTCCCTTTGGTGTAGATGAGGAGGGTGGTTAGTGACTAATTAGGAATGAAAATAAAATATATCAAAGGATAGATAATGATCAAGACTCAACAGCCCAGTTCTTGAGATAGTGTCTTGATAAAACACCACAGAGAAAACAACAGGAAACCACTTCTTTATCCTATTTACCCAACCCCTCGCTCGGGCAGGATATAACACAAGGTCAATTTTTAAGCGGAGTTTCACAGGTTTGAATTCAGAGTTTTCCTTCTAGTTGCCTAACCAAGGCTGAAGAATCCAGTCTGTCCTACTATTTACCCATAGCTGGAGGGAGAATAATTGGATTCATACCTTTCCCAAGGGTATTAGTGCTATGTGAAATGCAATCAGTCTTGTCCAGGATTTGAACTCATGTCGCCGTGTCCATTTCCTACGATGATAACCATTACACCACGGGCACCTCCATAAACCACTTCTTTATACCATTCAAGAACAATCATAATTATGCACACTTTAATAAAGTTATACTCTTTAGAAAGGCATGAATCCTCTTCATCCCTAGCTGGGTGTAAATAACAGGTGAGTTGAAGCCCTTCAAACATGTAAAGGCAGTTCAACTAAGAAAAATTTACTCTGACAAAAAAAAAAAAAAAAAAAGATGGGGTCAGATTGTTAGTGATTAAACAAATTTCCTCATCCCACTTTGAATTGAGTGGGAAGCGACCCAGTAGGAATAAAAAATTGAATTATCAAGGGGTTAATGAATTCTAGCTAAATAGAGATGATTTATTAATAAAAACACTGTGGTGAAGGCAACAAGAAACTACTCCAAGAACGATCATAGTAACACACAATTTATAGATAAAGGAGGTAATGAAGACCTATGATAATCATTTTATCTAGAAGAGAAAGAGCAAAGAAAGAGAGATAAGTATCTTTTTTTGGGGGGGCCTTAGTTTGTCTACTCTATCTATGACAAATATGTGTTTACAATATGTTATTGATAATTGTATCTTATGATATTTACTAAATTCATCTAAGTTTGGCATAAAGTCATTACTGTTGAGTGTTAGTGTTGTATAGTCACATAATAGATATGCATATATACACATATACATGCAGAATACATATTGACACAATGAATAAAGATGAGTGAAGACTTCTTTAAAAAATATACCTCTCACTTTATTTGAAAGGTTTGTGTGTGAGAGGGAGTTGGAGACCAAACAGAACTGCGACATATTGACCCCCACTCTTATGGCCATCAATGTTGAGTCTTTCTTGTTCTCCTGATGTCTAACTGGAGGCCCAGGGGCCCACTCTGCTGAGTACGGGCTTCCTCTACCGCATCTTGTCTCTAACTCATCTGATCTCCAACAAACTGACTTCCTGTCTTCACCGAGTTATATAATAGTTCCATCCCCCACTCAATCTTTGGAATGGCATGTTTGATTGTCATCAAGCAGAAATAACTGTCATGCAATTCACTCTCTTCTGGTGCATCAGTCTATGAGTGTACCATGGGATTTTACCTTGTCCCATATTGTCAGCCAAGCCTGCCTATGCGATTTCTTTCCATAACTGCCATCAAAATGTGTCACTTCCTTTCGGTACATCACTTTGTAATGGCTTGTTTGGCCAGGTCGAAGGTCAATATACAACATTAGTTATTCAGCTCGTTTTACAAACTTTACATGCACATTCAATAATCTGTTATTGTTCACACATTCTACATCAAAAGCAACAGTTTCTGTTGTCATAGAAACCAAAATAAAAATAAAAAGAGGACCCTACTGTTAAGGCATGCAAGTTATCTCCCCTGATACTCTTGAAAAGAGAAGGCGTTATTCAAGGACCGGAAGTAAACAAATGGCCATATTGGTTTATGTGAGAGTGTAAGAAGGGGGTATAAAAAGGCATCTCCGTATGCAGAGTGTTATAGTCTGAGTTCTTTGTTTTTAACTCCTACAAAAAAAAAAAAAAAAAAAAAAGATAGTTGTTCCATCTAGCCTTTTGTCTATGTGCTTTGTTAGCACATGCCATCAAAGTAAGATGAACAAGACAAGTTAGGTTCTGCTAAAGAAGTAAGGAAGAACTCATAATACATGAAGAAAAAGCTAGATGGGAACTACATAAGAATACTACCTGCTGTTTTGAACTAATCCTGGAAGCAACAGCCCACAAAACAGCAGCTGTAAGGCCACTTACCTCTCATCTCACAAACCATCCTAGTAAGATGAACAAGACTGCTGGAGAAGTATGGAAGAACTCATAAGTGACATTCTCTTATGGATTCCTCCACATGGATATGCCAGTGTTGGCTGACAAGCAAAGGTTTATGCATATCAACTCAGTGTGGACACAAGGTACTGTCTAGAAGACATATCAGGTGGGATGGATGATAGGGATGGATGGTGAGAGAAAGTTAGGGAACTCAGTACTGTCAGTGATGAAAAAAACCTTTTTTGACAGCTAGCATCAAAGATTTGACAACTAAGGAATTCTGTTCCTGGTAAGAATGCCAGAAGAATGGATTATGATTTGGTTCCAACTGCACTGAGATATCCTTTTTTTTTTCTTATTCAAACTGAAATGGAATTTTACTAATAGCTCAAAATCAAGCAATACTTCTTAAGATACATATAGTTTGTTCCTTACAAATATTGGCCAAATGCTAAAGTTAAGTAAGTTGGCCAACCATGGTTGAGGGTGACCCGAAGGCTCCCTTTTCAATAGCTACAACATTGAGGTGTAGGGAAAGTTACCACTCCTTTCCCTGGATCGCTCTACTTTACCCTTGATCCATACCTTATAATGCTGAGTTTAAGGAAGGAGGCATCAAGTACCATTTTTTGAGTCTTTGGAATAACTCAACCTGGGATTGAAGCCCAGTCTCCTGGACTATTGGCAAACACTAACTATTATGCCAATGCATACGGTCTATCTCTTTGCTTAAAACTTCATGAATAGTACAAATACTCATATTTTCCTGAAAACCTTTTAGAATAAATATTTTGTTATTTAACTGGTCATGAAGGCACTTGTAGTGCAGTGGTTATCACCATGGGAAATGGAGCTGAGTTCAAATCCTAGATGAGGCTGTTTACATTTCCCATAGTGTCAATAGACTTGGCAAAGGTATACATCCAACTATTCTCCTTCAAGATATGGGTAAATAGTAGGGCAGACTGAGCTTCTTAACCTTGGTGTGGCAATTAGTCTTGGAGAAGGAAAAGTCTGAATTCAAATCTCCATTTAAAAACTGACCTTGTGTCATATCCTTCTTGTTGTAAATAGGTTGGGTAAATATACTTAACTGGTCTTGATGACTCCTTTGAAAAAAATATCAATGTTTCTTCATTTTATTGCCGAATAAAATGATTTTTTATTAAATATTACAACTTGTATTTTTTTCTTCTTTTTCATTATGCTTACTGTCAATGGCTTGAGACTGAAATTTCAAGAAACAACTATTCTTTTCTCCCTATACTACAAAAGATTATTACTAGAGTGTCTGATCCTCATTGGAAGCCCCACTATAATATAACCTTGTGCCAGGCATAGCTTACAAAATATTAATCCATACAGGTGGTATGTATGAGTGCAAGTAATCTATTTGAGATTTAAACTCATAATAATTGATCAGTTTATTGCATTTTAGTTTGACGAAAAGTGCTACTTCTGTCTTATAAGAGTTGTTTTATTTAATGTATGAAATGATATATATATATATATATATATATATATATATATATATGCGCAAGTGAAGCAACTATTATGAGAAAGTTGTAGTATGACCAACTATTGTCGAAAAGTAATTTAAATTTAATTGGTTCAAGATGGTAGATTTGCTTCCTTATTTGAATTTTAGGCTTCAGTCTTTCTCACAAATCTTTGTTTTTTTTCACTATCCACATGTAGAAAAAGTAAAGA
The DNA here is from genome assembly GCA_963585895.1 of Sepioteuthis lessoniana. Taxonomy (NCBI): domain Eukaryota; kingdom Metazoa; phylum Mollusca; class Cephalopoda; order Myopsida; family Loliginidae; genus Sepioteuthis; species Sepioteuthis lessoniana. Next base: position 156,204 of record CAUZXS010006248.1, on the reverse strand, counting down.
AAACAGTAATTCTGAAAATATGCAAGTTAATCATCATCATCATCATCATCATCATCATGTCGTGCTGGTAGCACGGATATCCCTGACCCTCTCTCGCCACTTTTCCCTATCGTTCATCACATCTGGCAGGTCTTCTGGACAACATCCCGTATCCTCACATAGTTGCTGAATGTATGTTCGTGCTGGTCATCCTGCTTTTGCACGGTCATGTGTGGGGTTCCATAAGAGTACATCACTTATGAGTTCTTCCCTGCTTCTCCAGCAGTGTCCTTGAATAGTTTTCATGATAGGAGGCAGGTGGCCGTACAGTTGGTGTCTTGTGGGGTGTTGCCACCAGGACTTGTTCAAGATTCCTAACAGCATTCTTGTGTAATTGCCGTCTATCTTCTTCTCCAGCCATTTTGTTAGAGTCCATGTAGTGCAAAGATTTGATTAATAAATAAAACAATGTATTCTTGATTTTGTTGATATGTCTATAATGTGAATTAGGGTGTAAACAAGCAATGAAATATTTTTCTTTTATAAATTAATTTTTATTACTGACATAAATATTTAGAAAGGTTTATCTGATTTGCTTCAAAAAGTTGATATGCTCACAAACAGACACATAGTTATGTATGTGTGTGTGTGTGTGTGTGTGTATTTAGCAAGGGCTGAGATTCATCAGAATGTAATATTATTTGATAATTTTGAAATAATTAATAGCAATATATGGTTCTAAATTCTGCTTCTCTTTCTCTCTCTCTCTATATATATATATATGATGTGGTGCTGAAGAGACCTTAGATAATCAAGTCATAAAATGACCTTACTGTTCCATGAGTTCATGCCACAAGACAGGTCATTCGGCTCATTGTTTCAAACTTGAAAAAAAGTCAATAAAGATGCAACACCCCCACCTCTCTCTCTCGCCCTGTATATATATATATATATATATATGCATGTTGTGTGTGTGTGTATATATATATATATATATATGCATCTTGTGTATATATATATATATATATATATGCATCTTGTGTATATATATATATATGCATCTTGTGTGTGTATATATATATATATATATATATGCATCTTATGTGTATATATATATATATGCATCTTGTGTATATATATGCATCTTGTATATATATATATATATATATATATATACACATATACACATCTTGTGTATATATATGCATCTTGTGTGTGTATGTGTATATATATATATATATATATATATATATATATACAAATCTTGTATATATATATATATATATATATATATATATATATATATATATATATATATACACACACACACATCTTGTGTGTATATATATATATATATATATATATATATATATATACACATCTTGTGTGTGTATATATATATATATATTCATGAGGTGCTACCCAAAAATCAATGGAACTGGAAAAGCATACTTGAACTGAGTATTGTAAAAACGTTTGGTGCAACCCTTTGTGGGTCACAAGTGAACTACTTCAATGAATATTTTAGAAAATATGTGTTTGGCCAAGTCATTCTTACGGTATCGTTTGTATAAACATAGAAAATTTTATATAAAGATTTTTGTTAATTTTGGGGGAGAAGGAATATTCAATAAATTTTGCTTCTCAAATAGAATAGTGTTAATATTTCCAAAAGAGAAATTCTGACATTGGTCTTTGATTCCAGATTCTGCTTTTTTCAAAGAAGAAAAATAGCCCCCACCTCAAAAAAATTTCAGGTTGAAAAAAAAAAAAATCAGCGGTATCCCCCCACCAAGAAAACAACAAAAAACTATAACAGAATACACCAAATGACAAAAATCCAGCAGTCAAGAAAAACGATGGAGTGACAATTTTTTGTGACACCAATACAACAAACAAGTCAAAGAAAAAAAAATTAAAGAAAGAAAAATGGCAGCTGGAGAAATAGGAAGATAACCAAGACAGAAAAAGCTTCCAAGTAAGGGGAAAAAAGCAGAAAAAAACCTGACCAAATTAAAAAAAAAAAAGTAACAATCACAAAATAACAAAACAAAAAAAAAAAACAAACAAAACATACAAACACCAAAAAATCATCTCGATAAAAAAAACCGACAATAATTATAATAATAACAATAATCAATAATAACGATCAATAATCAATAATCAATAATAGACATACAAGAATCGAAGCTCACTGACTGCAACGATTTAATAAGTCAAAAGTTAGGAAGATAAAAATCTCTTTTTTTGCTATTTTTTCATATTCACAAAGAGCAAGAGAGCTTATCAATTTCACACAGAACCTACCTACGATGAGAAGATTGATGTGGTTCATCCTCACCCCTAAAAGAAGAAGAATTCAAAAAGACAATGAACACGAGGTTTGAGTAATTTCCTAGTATTAAGACAGCCAATTCATTTGGCATCATCCAAATGGTGGGAGAGTTCTGGATGGGTGGAAGATGTCATGAAGAGAGACAGAAAAGAAGAAAACAAAGAGAGAAGGAATGCAAACATGAAAAAATTTTTTTTTTAAAATAGAAGAAATATTTAGAAGAATAAAAAGAAAGGAATGAAAAATAAGGAAGAAAATAAAAAAGCCAAAGAAAAGAAGAAAGAAGCAGATGAAAAAGAGAGAAAAAGAGAAGAGAGAGAAAGAGAATGAAGCAATAAGAATTTTTAGAGGTAAAAATAAGTAGATATCAGCAAGCTGAGATAAGTAGATTGGTAAGTAAACTGATAGGTGTATGATGATAGAAAATATTTGAATAGAGAAACAGACAGGAAGGGAATGGAAAACATAAGTCGATAAAGAGATGAGAGTAGTTTGAAATAGTTGAATATATAAAAGATATACTTGAAATAGGAAAATATATGGTTACTTTCTGTAATTTGGAGAAGAGAAATTAGGATTCCAAGAGTTGCTTCGACCGCTGATCTTATTTTTTTCTTGCTTTTATAGTTCCAATCACATTTCAGCCAGTTCATTCTATGGCCTTCTTCAGGCCATATAGGAAGAGATGGGTCTCTTTTTTTTTTTTTCTAGTAGTGAATAGCCAATCAGGAAACATTTCATTTTAGATAAATTCAAATGTACAAGACAATGAATCAAGATAGACTCTATGGGAGTTGACAAAAAGGTTTGATGATTGACAATAATTTTATTCAAAGAAAATCATAAAAAATGATTAATGAATGAATTGAAAAGAGAGACTAGTTTTCTAGAAAGAGAGAAAGGTCATGTGCAGATGGTAAGAATAAAAAAAAAATTCTATAGAGATCCCCTCCACTGACCATCTTACATATTTTTTATAGAATGCAGTTGTGGTTCTGAAAGTATTGAATTTATTTGCATAAGTCTACTGCAGTATTATATAATTTGCATAATTCATTGCAAAGGAGAGAGAGAGAGAGAGAGAGAGAGAGATTTTTTCTCTATCTTTCCTCTTTTTTTTAACGTCCCTCACATACACACCCACCCAGTATGTTAAAAAGGAATAAAATGACAAAATAACCAAACATGAAAGTGATATTCATCTGATTACTGTGTGGCCTAGCTAGTATTCTTAAAACTTAGTCATGGGCAGTATTTAGTATTGTGAACATTTTAATATTTTAGATTGTAAAATAGATTTTGCTTTAGAAGAGTATTCAGGACTTTAAAAAATTCTTATATATTTTGACCAATTATTTTCTCGAAATATTTACACTAATATTAATAATATATGTATTCAAAAGATGTAAAAAATGTAAAAGTAAGACAGGATAAAAACTCACGACTCGGAGTTTCACAGTAATGATTAAATATTTTATGATATTGCTTTCCATCTTGTATATTGAGCACGGTAAAGATTTTATGAATTAGGTGCTTTTAGCATTAAATTTTAACTTTATATATATATATATTTCTGTTCACTAGAGACTGAACACTGATAGATTGAATATTGTCTTAAATTCTCAATGTATTTATATATAGCAATAGAATGCACCCTAAATTCAATATGGCGTCTGTTGTAAAAATATAGCATATCATTCTAAGAGAATTTCTGTATAATTCATTTATGATTACACTTCATCTAAGACAATTTTCTAGAAATACTACTTACGACGTGTAATAAAAAAACAAAACAAAACAAAAAAATACTATCGAGCCTGAATCTTTAAATATTCTTATTTCAAAATCTAAATCAACATTCATGAACTGCAATCATTCATATCATATAGTAATGTCTACACAGCTGTCTAGACGAGATGAAGACAAGACTTGGTACTTTTCGATCAGCAGTTTTTGTCATAACACAGAGTCCCTCCCCGCAAAAAAAAAAAAAAAAAAAAAAAATTTCCCTAAAACACACATTGGCGTGAAAGGAATTCACATGTTAAGTTTCATCGCGTTTCATCTCTATTGATTTCCTTGAAAAAGGTGCCACTGTAAACAATGTTTCTTTTTGCCAACTCCTCAGGTGAAGTTCACCTTATTGTACAACTCTTATAAATAGATATAAAATTGTATAGAAATTATATGATTCTTATAAATACATACATAGAGTATAGCTGTGTTTATGCTTGGAGGGAATCATGCAAGAAAAACGTAAGGGTGTGAGAGTCTAGTGACGCATGCGCAACGAGCCTTCTCGGGCGCAGTTTTCTTCCTTTTTGGTTCGAGGCGTGAAGTGGAGAAAACGCAGAGAGACAGCGAGGAAGGATTCGTGGTAACCTCGGGATGTAGTAGCAGCCGAACTGAAAACGCAATTTTTCTCCTGCTGCACTGGTTTAAACCTTATATTTTTCTTGTTTGGCCATTCAAGTTTATAGGGTAGCGGCTGTGTGTTTTGTTATTCTCATGGTGAAAGAAGCGTGCGAAGGTCCCACCCAAGTTCCGAGGTCTGAAGGAAGAACTAAAATTACTTGCTGTATTGTTGCCTTCCTCTGTTTTATTAAATTCGCTACATTTCTTTAAATATGCAATACAAAAAAATCACTACAATAGCCATTAAATAAGTACACACCTATACATTTTTTATTAAAGTTAATTTTCTTCTAAACAAAGATACCAGGATTTTGATATTTCTGGTGAAACATAATACGATAAAAATAGGTATTATCACAGCTAGAAGAGATAACTCTTCCCTAAGAAACGCCATCACGACTCAGCAAGAAGCTAGGAAGAATAACAAAACAAAACAAGATGGCTGCATACATACATGTGGACTGTTAGTATCTAATCCTTTTCTTCAGCACCATGGTCGGTGAGAATAAAGATAAATATTGCTTGTGTTAAAAATACATTTTACCGTTAATTTTTATAATTTGTTTATCCCAACAGTCTGGGATATAATAAATATTAGCGATGTGAACTAAGATCTGACAATCAACATGGCAATTTCAATGGATATACTTCAAAGGATTCTAAATCATCAATAAGAACAGTTTCAAAAGTCACAAGTCATTGTGTTGACTCAACCGCTCCAAAACCAATTGGGATTATTACAGGTTGAAAAGGATTTTATAATAGAAATTTAGAGGATATTATTGCAAACAACATAACGGAATTTCCTTATGACCCTACAAGCGGAAAAACGTTTGCTTCGTGGTTTAAAAAGGTGGATTGAAACTTTTTAATACGAATTTCTAAAGAGGAACATCTGAAAATCCGTCTACCAATTTGTCCACTGGGAATCCAGGAACACGATCGTTATATAAATTATATTCTTTCCAAGCAGTCAACGGATTTTACTTTCTCTGAAACAGCTCAAAGAAAAAGGAAAAACAGTCACAATTCAACATCCGCTATAATTATCTAAAATTTACCAAAAATGACGGAGACGATTATATGTCGTTCGCTGGTATCGTAAATCGGGAATGCTACAATTTTAAATAGAATTCCCTCAGAGAAGAACCGTTTAAATTTTTGATTTTCAGTCTCCCTCGAAGAGTGATATTCGCACCCGACTACTTTCTAAACTGGAACACGACAAAAAGTGAAAGTCCAATCCAAAAGAAATTCATTAAAAAATGAAACAGAAAAATGACTCAAACAAACTCGGTGTTTACAACATTCAAAGTGGACTATGAATTCAGCAGGAAATACATTGTTGTTGTTTCAGTGAATAACAAACTTATTCGTTTTCTTTTTGAGATGGCGTCAAATATAACTTTAACATCACAGTCAACATGGGGGGCAACAAATCACAAAACAAGAAGCGCTTTTAAGGACAAAGTTCATTTAACCAGTGAGTTGACCTGCAAGGTTTTTTTTTTTCAAAATTTTATATATTCGGGTGTATGTTATCTGGTAGATAATTCGGAATTGAATTTAATTGGTTTTAGACTGGATTGAACAGCTCAATATTTTAGAAGTTCCTCTCAAGTCTGTTTCTGACAGTGAAAATTATTTCACAGACAAACTTAAAAATAAGTTCAATTACGTTTTTCTAGAGTGTTTTGATTACTATACAAAAATCAAGGCAACATTGAAATAAAAACCAGACACGAAACCAATTTTTAGACCAAAACGGCTGGTACCTTATGCCACACTTGATATAGTTAAAAAAGAACTTCAATGTCTTCAGCAAGAAGGTGTAATAGAGCCTACAATTTGTTCTGAATGAGCAGTTCCTATTATAGTTAAAAAAAAAAACAGCAAACGGAAAAGTCTGGATATGAGCTGATTACTCAACAGGCTCTTTGGATGCACATCGGTATTCGCTTTCAGTTCCAGAGGACCTTTTCACAAAACTGAATGGGGAAATTTTTTTCGTGAAAATGGATCTTTCTGAGGCTTTTTTCAACTTGAAGTTGACAAAGAGTCTAAGGAGCTTCTTACAATCAACATCCACAAGGGTTTATTCAGATTTAAGCGTCAGCTTCAGGGTCAAACCAGTAAACAACGGACGCCATGCTGACCGGATTGACAGGAGTTGCAGCATTCATTGATAACATGATCGTTGCAACTGCATCCCAAGATGAACCTTTGCAGCATTCATTTTCTGTTTTCAGTCGATGCCAAAAAGACTGATTCCGTGTTACAGCTGAAAAATGTGGATTTTTTAGGAACAAATCAAATGCTTGCTTTTATAGGGAAAACGTTAAACAACCGGACCAGGAAAATACCTTGGCAATAAAAATATGCCGGCATCAACAAATGTGACAATATTACATTCCTTCCTTGGTTTATTTAGCCACAAGAGTGCCTTTTCTTGTTGTTTTATGGGGTTCACAATCTATCGAAAAAAGATATTGCATGTTACAGCTCTGACATATGTTAATCTTCACAAAGGTAAATCCCTAACTTTTTAAAAATCTTTTGATGACACCCTACGACCCATCCCTATATATTGTCATAGTCTCAGATGCTTCTTGTTCTGGTATTAGAACTGTCATTTACCATATTTTTCTTGATGGCGACCAAAAGACAATAGCTCATGCATCTAAATCACTGATACCTGCAGAAGGCAACTATTTCGAAATTGAAAAGGAAGCCTTAGCTATAGACTTTGCAACTAAAACGTTATATAAACTGCTATATGGACATAATTTTACACTGATCACAGACTAAAAGACTCTTGTCTCTATTTTAGGACAAGAAAGACATTCCTGTGTATACTGCAAACCGTCTGCAAAGATGAATTACTACAATATTGGATTACAATTTTTCTATAAAGTAAAGCTCAACTGATACAATTGGTTAAGTTGATACATCATCAAGGCTAATGAAAAATAAAATACAGGAGGACTGTGTCATTCCAGCATTATCTCTTGAGCCAGAAATCACTTCAGTGTTTGCATCAACTGTAAGAGCATTACCAGTCACTTCTACAATAATCAGTGAAACGATAGCTTCCAGTCTAGTGCTACAAAAAGTGATTAGCTTCCATCGTATAAAAGGGAATAAAAGTATTCACAGACAAAAGAATTCAACCTTTCTTTCAGAATTGAGCTTCATTTTCAGAAATGAATGGATGTCTTCTTTTTGCTGAGCACATTATTGTCCCATCCTCATTACATGACAGGGATCAAGCAATTCCATTATGGTCATCATGGTATTAGCTGTATGAAGGCCCTAGCATGAAGCTATGCTTATTGTCCAAACCTGGGTAAGCAGCTGGAGAAACTGGCATGCACATGTTTTAATAGTCAACTAGCAGCAAAATCTCCTAGGAAAACTACACAGTTCCTGGCCCATCCCTGAATCACCCTGGTCACACCTTCACATTGATTGCGCTTGACCGATCAATAGTCAGTATTATTTTATCTTCGTTGTTACTTACAGTAAGTGGTCACAAAGTTTTTAAATAAGTCACATCACTGCAGATGCAACAATTCTCAAGTTTATCAGGTTTTCATTCACTTTGGAATCCCATTGATTTTAATTTTTGATTATGGCACTGCTTTTACTTTAGGAGAATTTTCAAATTTCTGTGTACGTAATTGTATCCAACATATTAGAACATCATCTTTTCATCCACAATCAAATGGATGGGTAGAACATTTTGTAGATACTTTTAAAAGGGTACCCATCAAAAACAAAGGTAAGGGAACCAAACTAGACATATTAGAAATAATTTCTCAGTAGTTACAGAGCCATAACTTATCCAAACATGCCTAATGGTAACTCACCAGTAGAAGTACTCATGAACCGTAAAGTTTCTTTGCGTATGGGTGTCATCCATTCAACTTAAAACCATTCAAAAAAGCGGAACATTGTGATGAAGAAACAGTTTAACCAACACCAGGGAGTAGTGAAGTGTATATATGAATGAGGAAAATCTGTATTTGCAAAAAGATAATCACAATGGTAAAGATGGATGGATTCAAGGACGAATTCTACATTGTTCTGGAAAAGTTACAAATAATGCAGACAGAATTTTCAATTTGGGTTTGACATACAAACCAGTTAAAACCCTCTCATCTTTCAGAAACCAAATTAAACTTCACCTTGCCTCTAGATAACCTATGGGAAACTTTCGAACTGCTTCCACAATATTCCTCAGATATTCCAAAGGATAAGGACTTCCCAAAATGAGTACATTGGAATTCATGTAGACTACAAAGAAAACCTTATGAACTGCCATTAATTCTTGACAAAATTAGCCCAGTCTGTTTTAAATGTTACTTACAAACTTTATTTACAAATTTACATATATATATATAAGAGGATTTGGCATTAAAAAATTTACAAGAGCTGATATGTCATAAAACGCAACAACTTGACAAAAGTTGTATGGCTAAGGAGGGGAGATAACCCTTCCATAAAAGGAGTAAGGTGGAAGAAAAAAACAATATGGCAGCAAAACATACACACATGTGGACTGTTATTATCTAATTCCTTCCATCCTTCTGTACCTTGGTCAGTGTGAATAAAAATATTATGTTAAAATACATTTTACTATTTTTATTTGATTCTAACAATTACCAAACTCTACAGGTAAATTAAGGCATGAAGGATCTTCTTCAAATGCAGCAGAAAAATATGAGAAAATAAGATTCCTTATTTTCAATTAGATTGATTACAAGAGATGTCCAGTGAAATATCCAGGATAATATGAAAAATGCTGACTAACTTGTCATATGAAAAGATTGATTAATCTTTCGAAATTCATTGAAATTTTGGCAGGGATTTTATTTCGGTAAATAGATCAAGAAAAGAGATAGATGTCTTGATTAATACATGTATGAAAATTTGAAATATATCTATATTTATACAGAGTGATCAATCAATCAAATTCTAATATCACTTTCTGTTTTCTTTTCATGAGGGTACTTTGTTGTCTGTCCATTTTTGCTAGGGATAATAGAATACCCAAATGGTTTTGGTTATTCCTGTTTTTTATAGAGGGGAGATAAGGGGTCTCTGCTTGGATTTATGTGGGAAGATGATTCGTTAGACTTTGATACAAGAAAGGATACCAAAAAAGATGAATCTTAATAGTGGATGGGTGGGTGGGCATTCAATTGAAATCTTATCCATGTGTCCACTTCTCTTTCATACATCTCATTCATTCATCCGATCCATCTTTTTCCTCAGTCCACTGCAGGATTGAAACCTTTCTCAAAGTCTGAATACAACTGGAATATTCCAGAATACGTTAGCTGTAACATAGTAATAAAGCAACAAAGATAGTGATATTAGTTCAAATAATTTTTTGTATAATAACTCTGTTTTATTTCAAAATTACCATGCTGATAAGTTCAAATTCTGGGTTAGGCAGTTTGTGTTCATTTTGTACTAGTGCCATTAACCATTTGAGCCTGGTACACCAGGTGTACTTTTATGGTGCAGAGATCACACTTAAATGGCAGAGGTTAAATTTAGGCTCAGGAGGTTAGGGCTCAAAGGGTTAAGGGAGGGATGAAACCAGCTCTTTTAATAGTTCAGGTTAGGAATAATTTTTGTTGCCTGATCTCTCGGCTAAAGATAAATACCCCATCAGTTCAGTAAGATAATTTTTCTAACAGAAAGCTACTGAGAAAAAACAGACAAAAACATAAAACATTAGCCTGCTGAATTACCAAAGAACAGCATTGTCTAAAGATTTGAGTTGACAGGCATGAACTGATCTCTACTTTAAAGAAACGGTACAGACAGGAGGTATCACCAGGAGACAGGTCAACCTCCTTTGGTTCTTGCTAGTGAAGAACAACAAGAAAGCTGTGATAAAAATATGAATGATAAAGTTACAAACATGAAGAGACGATGTAGATGGTTTGTTTGTTGGGTTTTATGGCATATCAACCTTTGTAAGTTATTTAATACCTAACCCTGTTTATATGAATATAAGTATTCATAATTTGTGAGTAAGTAGATTAGTTTGTTTTCTATTTTGTTGATCAACAGGTGACCTTGTTGGCGGAAGGGGGGTGCTTTACCTCTCTGCTGAGGTGCAGTCGGCACATTCTACAGTCCAAGCTAGTAGGGAAGGATGTAGGGTACACTGGCAAGAATATAATCATGACAACACCAAAAATGAAAGTATGAGGGAAGGGTGTAGAGTACACTAGCAAGAATATAATCATGACAACACCAAAAATGAAAGTATGAGGGATGTAGCTCAGTTGTAGACCATAATGTTTCACTTTCAAAATGTCCTAAGTTTAACTCTTGGTATCTTGGAAATATTTGATAAGTTTTTCACATCCTGTCAGCAGGCATTGAATATACACTGTTTCTCCTGCAGAGTGGTGAGACCCTCACCTGCCTGTCCACCAAAAGAAGTACCCTGGGTAATACATTAAGCTGCATATGATGGTGAGGCTCCAGTTCTAGAAACCTGCAGAGTGTGGATTACCCCTTCATTGCCATTACTCCTAAGTCTACTCTCACCTGTTAGGATCTCATCAATGAGTAACAAATAGATCTGTTTAAAAATTATTTATATTTAAAAAAAAAAAAAGACAACTTAAAAAATGTACAATGAATACAATTTCCTAGCCTCTAGGCATAAAATAGTCCCAAGCAGATTGATATTTTGGCAAAATCAATCAGTCAACCAAAATGAATATCCTAATCTGAAATAATATTTTGTAAAAAGTGTATCCAATTGGTTTTGCAATTAATATTCCCCATTACCACATTTGGCAACATCTAAGGTTTCAAATTGTTCTAAATATAAGTATCAATGCAGAGAAATTCTATATATTCATATGATTGGGAATTGCATTTGTAATTTGACCTCCCTTGAATCAGCTGACCTTTTGGATTTAGGCAAAGATCATTGAATAAATTCCTGCCAAACTGAGAGGAAACTCCATCTTTTTTTTCAGATGTTCTTATCTCCTTGAAGTTAACTAAATATTCATAATGCTTCATTGCATAAATATCAAAGCCTTGTGTCTTTCGTCTTTGCTAGCTCTTAAGTATAATATCTTGCTTCAAAGAATCTGAATATCCCAAGAGAAACTGATGTTAAGTGGGTCTTCTCGCCTCTGAGTGACCCAGCAAAAAATGTTCTTCATAGATTAAGTCTTTCAATAAACCATTTAATGGTCAGCAAAAGTTAACAAAGAAATTCCATACAGGAAGAAAGGAAAATCTGAACCATTTTTGATGTTTGTGACATTCTCAGAAGTTTTGCAAGGGACCCCCCCCCAAAAAAAAAGACAAAACAGATATTCATTGATTATCAATCAATGATTATCTTAATTTCTAATCAATGAATATTTTCTTTTGTTTATTAGTGGTAATTGATAATTTATTACTTGTGGCTTTTCCAAAGATGCAGGAAGAGATTGATTATAGATAAAAATTCATGTTTCTGTTAGGGAAGATATATATACTTTTGCTACTATTGAATTTGACCACCCTGTCTGTAGGGCTTAAAATATGCTGACCATATCCTCTGCAGAGGAGACTGCCCCCTAAAGTGGTGTCCTAGATATGATGCTAAATTTCATCTGATAGTGAGGTGCAATTTCTGGAGATCTAAGGAGAGTGGAATACTCCTTCATTGCAATTACTTACTTGCCCACTTTGATTCTGAGTGGCAGTGCCTGTTTGGGTCTCATCTATGGGTCAAATAGATCTGTTACGGTTCCATCTATGGCTCAAATAGTTCTGTTAGGGTTCCATCTATGGCTCAAATAGTTCTGTTAGGGTTCCATCTATGGCTCAAATAGTTCTGTTAGGGTTCCATCTATGGCTCAAATAGTTCTGTTACGGTTCCATCTATGGCTCAAATAGTTCTGTTAGGGTTCCATCTATGGCTCAAATAGTTCTGTTAGGGTTCCATCTATGGCTCAAATAGTTCTGTTACGGTTCCATCTATGGCTCAAATAGTTCTGTTACGGTTCCATCTATGGCTCAAATAGTTCTGTTAGGGTTCCATCTATGGCTCAAATAGTTCTGTTACGGTTCCATCTATGGCTCAAATAGTTCTGTTAGGGTTCCATCTATGGCTCAAATAGTTCTGTTAGGGTTCCATCTATGGCTCAAATAGTTCTGTTAGGGTTCCATCTATGGCTCAAATAGTTCTGTTACGGTTCCATCTATGGCTCAAATAGTTCTGTTACGGTTCCATCTATGGCTCAAATAGTTCTGTTAGGGTTCCATCTATGGCTCAAATAGTTCTGTTAGGGTTCCATCTATGGCTCAAATAGTTCTGTTAGGGTTCCATCTATGGCTCAAATAGTTCTGTTAGGGTTCCATCTATGGCTCAAATAGTTCTGTTAGGGTTCCATCTATGGCTCAAATAGTTCTGTTAGGGTTCCATCTATGGCTCAAATAGTTCTGTTAGGGTTCCATCTATGGCTCAAATAGTTCTGTTAGGGTTCCATCTATGGCTCAAATAGTTCTGTTAGGGTTCCATCTATGGCTCAAATAGTTCTGTTAGGGTTCCATCTATGGCTCAAATAGTTCTGTTACGGTTCCATCTATGGCTCAAATAGTTCTGTTAGGGTTCCATCTATGGCTCAAATAGTTCTGTTAGGGTTCCATCTATGGCTCAAATAGTTCTGTTAGGGTTCCATCTATGGCTCAAATAGTTCTGTTACGGTTCCATCTATGGCTCAAATAGTTCTGTTAGGGTTCCATCTATGGCTCAAATAGTTCTGTTAGGGTTCCATCTATGGCTCAAATAGTTCTGTTAGGGTTCCATCTATGGCTCAAATAGTTCTGTTAGGGTTCCATCTATGGCTCAAATAGTTCTGTTAGGGTTCCATCTATGGCTCAAATAGTTCTGTTAGGGTTCCATCTATGGCTCAAATAGTTCTGTTAGGGTTCCATCTATGGCTCAAATAGTTCTGTTAGGGTTCCATCTATGGCTCAAATAGTTCTGTTAGGGTTCCATCTATGGCTCAAATAGTTCTGTTAGGGTTCCATCTATGGCTCAAATAGTTCTGTTACGGTTCCATCTATGGCTCAAATAGTTCTGTTAGGGTTCCATCTATGGCTCAAATAGTTCTGTTAGGGTTCCATCTATGGCTCAAATAGTTCTGTTAGGGTTCCATCTATGGCTCAAATAGTTCTGTTACGGTTCCATCTATGGCTCAAATAGTTCTGTTAGGGTTCCATCTATGGCTCAAATAGTTCTGTTAGGGTTCCATCTATGGCTCAAATAGTTCTGTTAGGGTTCCATCTATGGCTCAAATAGTTCTGTTAGGGTTCCATCTATGGCTCAAATAGTTCTGTTAGGGTTCCATCTATGGCTCAAATAGTTCTGTTAGGGTTCCATCTATGGCTCAAATAGTTCTGTTAGGGTTCCATCTATGGCTCAAATAGTTCTGTTAGGGTTCCATCTATGGCTCAAATAGTTCTGTTAGGGTTCCATCTATGGCTCAAATAGTTCTGTTAGGGTTCCATCTATGGCTCAAATAGTTCTGTTAGGGTTCCATCTATGGCTCAAATAGTTCTGTTACGGTTCCATCTATGGCTCAAATAGTTCTGTTAGGGTTCCATCTATGGCTCAAATAGTTCTGTTAGGGTTCCATCTATGGCTCAAATAGTTCTGTTAGGGTTCCATCTATGGCTCAAATAGTTCTGTTAGGGTTCCATCTATGGCTCAAATAGTTCTGTTAGGGTTCCATCTATGGCTCAAATAGTTCTGTTAGGGTTCCATCTATGGCTCAAATAGTTCTGTTAGGGTTCCATCTATGGCTCAAATAGTTCTGTTAGGGTTCCATCTATGGCTCAAATAGTTCTGTTAGGGTTCCATCTATGGCTCAAATAGTTCTGTTAGGGTTCCATCTATGGCTCAAATAGTTCTGTTACGGTTCCATCTATGGCTCAAATAGATCTGTTACGGTTCCATCTATGGCTCAAATAGTTCTGTTACGGTTCCATCTATGGCTCAAATAGTTCTGTTAGGGTTCCATCTATGGCTCAAATAGTTCTGTTAGGGTTCCATCTATGGCTCAAATAGTTCTGTTAGGGTTCCATCTATGGCTCAAATAGATCTGCTTAAAAATTATTCCTATCTAATAGGGCCCTGTGCAACCTTACCAAAAAAAAAAATTTCTTAAGAAATAATGACACAATGTAAATATAAATATTTAATGAATGTGATTGCCTAACTTCTAGGCATGAAATAACCCTAGACAGTTTGACATGCTGTTAGAATCAATCAATCATTTTGAATTTGTGAATTTTATAAGGCAATAAAAGAGAAATTCCTTTATTTTATTTTTTTAAATTTCAAATAAGCAAATTCTGATAAAATAATATCTATATTTGGTTTACATATAAGAATAAAAATGGTGTTTTCTTTGATAACTAAAGAGAACTATGAGTCTGCTTGGTGGCTGAGGTAGTGGCAGATTTCCCATTAGACATGGATATCAAACCCAAGGGTAAAAAAGTGCCATTACGTCTTGGGGAAGAGGTGCAGTGAGCAAAAAAAATGAGATGTGGAAGAGAGTCTACAATTTCTACCAATTAAAAGTATGACACTGTATTACTGTTAATAAGCTGCTATAGAGACCAATTTATTTATGCAAATGAATGTAAATGCCTGGAAGTATCGGAAATACTATAAAAAGTTCATTACTTTTTAATTAAAATCACAAGTTTTGGGAAAATATTGGTTACAAAAACGGTTCTGCTGTAGGCCACAGACAGTATTTGAGACCCCCTGGCATATTATATATATAAGCTTGCTAACTATTATACCATGGCAGGATATCCTCATTATCATATAGTGATATGATTTATATAACAAATATAAATTTATGTAAAGCATATCAGTAAAGTTGTGATTATCAGATTTTGCAAACAAGCCTCAAAAATTTATAAGATGATATATTTTAGGAGGTGCCCATGGTGTAATGGTTATCGTTGTAGGAAATGGACACAGTGATATGAGTTCAAATCCTGGGCAAGACTGATTGTGTTTCACAAAGCACTAATACCCTTGGGAATGGTATGAATCCAATTATTCTCCCTCCAGCTATGGGTAAATAGTAGGGCAGACTGATTTCTTCAGCCTTGGTGAGGCAGCTAGTCTAGGAGAAGGAAAACTTTGAATTCAAACCTGTTAAACTCTGCTTAAAAATTGACCTTGTGTAATAATCTGCTCGAGTGAAGGGGTTGGTAAATATGGATATATTTTATCACCATAGCGCTAATACCCTTGGGAAAGGTATGAATCCAATTATTCTCCCTCCAGCTATTGGTAAATAGTAGGACAGGCTAGGTTCTTCAGCCTTGGTGAGGCAACTAGTCTAGGAGAAGGAATACTCTGAATTAAAACCTGTTAAACTCCGCTTAAAAAAATTGACCTTGTGTCATATCCTGCCCGAGTGGAGGGGTAAAAAATGGAGGTGCCCGTGGTGTAATGGTTATCATCGTAGGAAATGGACATGGCAACAAGAGTTCAAATCCTGGACGAGACTGATTGCATTTCACATAGCACTAATACCCTTGGGAATGGTATGAATCCAATTATTCTCCCTCCAGCTATGGGTAAATAGTAGGACAGACTAGGTTCTTCAGCCTTGGTGAGGCAACTAGTCTAGGAGAAGGAAAAATCTGTATTCAAACCTGTTAAACTCCGCTTAAAAATTGACCTTGTGTCATATCCTGCCCAAGCGGAGGGATTGGTAAATGTATATATTTTATTACCATAGAAAACTGTTTCTGTGAACCAAGTTCAAATCCTGACCAATGCTGCCTGCTTTAAAGAAGTTATGAATTCACTTCTCTAGGCAACTGACAAAAGGTGTTAATACTAGTATGTCACAATAAAATGTGAATAGATAAGTTTAAAAAAAAGAAAGGAAGACAAATTGGCAGAGTCTAACATCTCTTCCAGTGGGCTAGCTGTTAACATGATCAAGCATCCTTGGATCAATCTTGTAGAGGTCACCATTTTTAATGTCATTCACCAGAGCCAGAAGGGGGGGGGGGTCCGTGAAACCCAGTATATATCACAGAATTCATGATTCAGTCTCTTTTCCTCTTTCAGTTGTCGGGGTATGAGGATACAAATATTCACAGAGAATGGGAAACCTAGAAAAATAGAGAAGCAAGCCATGTGGTATCCAGTGTCCATTTCTTCCTGCTTCCATGTCCTTAGAGACTGAACAGAGGGAGAATATAACAATGAAATATCCTAATGCTAAATCAAGTTGTGCTTTTCCCTCCCTAACCGATGAGTCGCCATCACTGACATAACAGTTGCTGGTGTCTACACAACATAAGATTAGACATTTTTCTCTGTTGCTGGCTTCATATAACCCAACACTCCTTAGGGAGGAGATGGATGCTGCAAAGTATAATCTTATCTTACCTTTTGATTAAAGCAATTCAGTTTAGCATAAATCATTTGTTAGAACACAGTTTAAATATCAAACAGTTCTATTTGACCCATCAATAGGACCCTATCAGGTGCTACTACACCAGGCCAGAGTGGACCTGGGAGAAATGGCAATGAAGGGGTACTCTGTATTTTCCAAAGTTCCAGCATTACTGGAGCCTCACCATCTGATTGTTTAGTGTCATATCCAGGACACTCATTGGGGGGAGTCTTACCCCTCTGCAGAGATGCAGTCAGTGTATTCTACTGCCCCAGTCAACTGGGCCAGGAAAAATGGGAAAAGATTTTAAAATTTATTAAATTCTGAATGACAATTTCCTTTTTGGTTCATTTATGAATAAAACAATTTGATGTCCCAAAGATAATTTTCCTCTTGGGAAAATAAAAATGCAGAAAGAAATGAAACAGACATTATTATTTAAATACTGCACTCTGAAAAAAGGTTTTAAAAACACAAAATAACAGAAAAAAGAAAAGAAAATGGTGAAATTCTTGAGATTCTGAATATTCACATCTGATTATTTTATTTTGTTCAAAGTGGCAGAAAAATGGTAAGTGAGAATTTCAGGAACATTTTTCTTGAGATGTGTTTCTTCGAGAAAAAGATAACAAACATTATTTACAGTATAACAAAAAGAAGAATATTATTAATAATATCAACAATAAGGTATGTCCAATATTTGAATGTTACTGTAATAGAGTAAAAATAATACGCAGTAGCTAGAACTTTGTTAGAGCAAATCTTATTATACTTAATAGTATAATCCAATTACCAACTTAATTGAGCAGGGTGTATGTTCATGCTCACTCTGATCACTTTAATATCACAAAGGAGATAATCATTAAATTCTAATTATACAGTATTTCCTTTTATTCATTTAATTATGGTATAAATAGGATGTGATTCACTTTGGTTGGGTGAGAACAATAATTGTTATAACTTTTATGAAGATCATAAGATTACAACAGCCATGATAAAAACAAGAGCAGAAAAGAAAATGTTTTTTTGAATTATTTTTTCACATCTCTCTCTCTCATACATTCATAAACTCTCACACTGGATGAAATAATCTTGTTCTAGTAATGTCAATATCAACAAACGAAGGTTTTTAATTTTCTGGGACAACTTCTGTATTATATAAGTTATTTTCTTTGAAAATCTGTTTAAAATTATGAAAAGAATAAGACTGGCACTGTTCAGAAAATCTTGGCGAGTCACACTCAATAAAATATGAGAAGCTCTTGTTTAAGCTTGCTTCATCCACTCTCCCTAACTCACAGTGAGTATAGGTTGAATTTTGAAGGCCTAATTTTGGGGGTGCCAGTACATGAGTGACAGTTTTGTGAGGCTGAAGTGCAATGATAATAGAATGGACTAAGAACTACTCTTGGCTTCAAAAATGAATTCTAATTAATTCTATGATTGGTTTGGTTTCTTTGTTTAATGGCATATCAACCTTTGTAGGTTATTTAATGCCAAAGCCATTCTCCTAGAAGAACAGTCGTGGTACTATTTAACCCATAGTTGGGAGAATAAGGGGGTTCATACCTTTCCCAAGGGTATTTGCCCGAAAGTGAACGTAATAGCACGACTGGAGTACGAACTCGTTTTCTACAATTCTGCAGTCCATCCCCCTTAATTTTATGAGTCAATGAGTTTGTGGTAATGAATTGACAAATATCGACATTATATGTTCCTATCACTTTGTTTTTGAGATTTTTTCTATTTATCTATCTAGATTCATGAGTATGTGAATAACTTATATAGTTATGGTATCATTTCAAACTCTTTGCTTAAAGTATCTTCTTTTTGAGCAATAAAACTGACGATGATGATGATGATCATCATCATAATGATTTCAAGAGGAGAAGGTGGAGGATGAGTTGGAGAAAAATATCGAAAATAAAATTCCCCCAAGAAAATTTAATAATGAAATTGAGTGTACTATTAATTTTGTATTACTCTTCATTAGTTTTCATTGTGGTTGGGAAATGTATTGCAAGGTGGTTGTGTAGAGTGAGAAAAGCACTCAACTCAGCCCCTGGGATCTTTTACACGTACACCTTGTCAATTGTTCTATAATGGCCCAGTTTAGGTATTGTGCTCTCAAAACTCAAAAAACTTTGCTTTCATCCAATCAGAAAGCACAGTTATTCAATTGTCAGTGGAATCACCAATGGCATTTCTTTTTGCAAATGAACCCACTGCTGAAGGATGTATTTATTAACAAATGAGTCTGGAAAGACATGTATGGTGATATTTTTCAAAGAAGAGAATTGAAATACTTTGGTATTATCTGCAGAATATGTCCATTTATAACAAACAATAGTGGAAAAGGCATTTGGAGATTTTTTTTAGCTGAAAAAGTGCTCTTTTTTTTTTTAAAGGTATTTTTATCAGTTTGAGTTGGTTGTTGTTAATTGTTTGTACATAGGCAATAGATTGGGTTAGATCTGAACATTCTGAGAAAGACAGAAACAATGAAGAGATTTAGTAGCATTCTCAGTCAGCAGACTGAGATGACTGACTGTTTTGCTTTCATGGCATATCAAACATTGTAGGTTATTTAATGCCAACTCCCTGATATACAAATATATTAGATATATGATTTCTAAACACATTTTATTGATAACATTTTGAAATGAACCTGAGCTAATTTGTTTTCACAGTTAAATGGTTTTGCTTATTTCTATCAAATACGATTAATTCTATTTACTACGAATCATTTGTTTGTGCACAGTTTAATGTTTACAAGTATTGCTATGTATCACTAATAATTCAATTAAACATCAGTCATTTTTTTTACACACAGATGATCAAACAATTCTATTTCCAATAATTCAGTTTAGCATAAGTACACAATTTAAATGTCAAACAGTTCTATTTGATCCATAGATAGGATCTTGTCAGGTGCTACCACTCCAGGCCAGAGTGAACCTGGGAGTGATGGCAATGAAGGGGATAGTCTGTATTCCCTAAAGCTCCAGCATTACAGGAACCTCATGATCTGATTGCTTGATGTCATATCAAGGACACTTGTTGTAGGGGGAGGTCTTACCCCTTTGCAGAGATGCAGTCAGTATATTCTGCAGCCTCAGCTGACAAGGCCGGAGATGACTGACCTCTATCAAGGTTGACAATGAGAGTAACAGATGATTTTTTTTTGGTGCTATTACAGTGACCTGGGCAGTAAGGTAATTATGTGAGAGTGGTTTGCCCAAGTATTCACTCACCCACTCTCTTCTCTGTCAACCGTTGTGGCATACCAGTGACAAGATATTTTTATCAAGATATCTGACAAGGTAAGAGAGTACATGGAAAAATGGATTCATGCTTTTCACAAGGTCATTAAAGCCGTATGAGAGTTATAGTGATCAACAGAGTGATAGATATAAAGACAAGGAGAGAGATAAAAGTCACACTTAATAAGAAGAGTACAAAGGTCAATATGGCATTAAACAAAGGCACTAAACCAGTTAAGAAGAGAGAGAAATAGATTGATATAAAAAGATTTGAAAGGTCAATAGATATTTAGGGATTTGTTGGCAACTAATGATGAAACATGAGAACCAGTTACAGGCAGTGAGAGATATTAAAGGCTTTGCATTTGATTATTAAATTGTTGGTAGGAATAATTTGGAACATTCGTTTTGTGATCAAATTGCCAATAATACTTCAGGGAAATACAGTTTTTCTCCATAAACCTCATGTATAGTTTTTTCACTCTTCTTTCTTTATATATCAATTTAAGTAAGGAAAAAAATGATTCCTTCAATGAAAATATTTTAAAAACAATAGTTAATGGTGTATAAATAATTTTGAGCTCACTTAATATAAATAAGTAAGCTGAAAATTATATATATATATATATATATATATATATATATATATATATATATATCCACTGTCTCTGCCATAAGGTCAATTTTTAAGCAGAGTATGACTGATTTGAATGTAAAGTTTTCCTTCTCCTAGAATGGTTGCCTTACACATGCTAAAGAACCCAGTCTACCCTACTGTTTACCCATAGCTGGTGGGAGAACATATGGATTCATGCCTTTTACAAAATCAGATGGTTTTGGGTTACTGTGCTGTCATATCATATAAACCAATATGTTGCGTGGACTGTTCTGAGACAGGCATACTGGTTGAGTTGATTGGCAAGCACACACCCAGTTTGATAGAATTGGCTTGTAAATGACTTTCGGTTGGAAACATTTTGTTGTACAGAATAAGAGTCATTTTCTTGAAAACATTTTTGTTAGTATTGGATGAATGAACAAGAAAATCTGGTTGGTAAAGTTTTCATAACTAAAACCGAAATATTAGCAAAATTAGTGACATAGTGGCCTAATGAGTAGAGTGTTCGTCAATGGTCCGGGAGACTGGGGATTAATCTTAGGTCAAGTCATACCAAAGACTCAAAAAAATGGTACTTGATACCGCCTTTCTTAACATTCAGCATTATAAGGTAAGGATCAAGGGTAAAGTGGAGCAATCCAGGGAATAGAGTAGCGCCATCCCCTACACCTTGGTGTAATAGCTATTGAAAAGGGAGCCTTTGAGTCACCCTCGACTAAAGTCGCCATCTTTGCTTTTCTTTGTTAATCAAATATTTATTATGTGTTGGGTATTGAGGATTTATTTCCTTTTCATATATGATAAATAAAGTAAGGAACATTTCAACAAAGATATTAGCCTTAAGCTTATGGTCAAAATTATATAAATGAATGCCATTAAATTATATAAATGAATGCCATTAAATTATATAAATGAATGCCAGCAGAGTTAAAAAAAAAAAAAAAAATCTACCAAGGTTTCACCTAAACAGATCATCAGGACATTTCTGACTCGGAAATATTCTGATGATCCGTTGAGGTGAAACCTGCGTAGATTTTTTTCTGACTCTCCAGACATTCGTATTTCACTCTTCTTAGCACATTGAGCACTCTTACATTTGACTAAAAGAATTCTGTCAGTGTTTTTTTTTTCTTTTGGCTAGGTGTGCATTAATGGTTGATTATTTTCAGGGGTTAGAGTGTTCGCCAATGGCCCGGGAGACCTGGGTTCAATCCCAGGTCGAGTCATACCAAAGACTCAAAAAATGGTACTTGATGCTTCTTTGCTTAGCACTCAGCATTATAAGGTACGGATCAAGGGTAAAGTAGAGCAATCCAGGAAAGGAGTAGCGCCCTCCCCTACACATTGGTGTAGTAGCTATCGAAAAGGGAGCCTTCGGGTTACCCTCGACTATGGTCGCCAACTTTACTTACTTACGTATGCTTTTAGTTTTTTCTTTTTTTATGGAATTTTTTCCCCCCCAGATACCAACACCATCAGAATTATAGAATAGTATTATCTATAATGATTTAGTCAGTAATGATATAATTTATTGATAGATAAACATATATTGACAAACTGAAAGAATCAATAAGTTTTTGATAATCTGAAACATCTTTATAAAATGAAGCTCATTTTTATTACTAAATAGATGCAAAAAGATTTGAAACAAATCAATTTTTTGTTTTTTCTTTTAACCTTTTCAAACACAAACCCCTCTTGTTCTATATAGAAGAGGCAAATACTTTTTTTTATTGAAATTTTATGCAAATTTTCTTCTTCATTGTAACACAAATGTGTTGATGATAAAAGTTTGGGGAAATCTATTATAAAACACCTTTTCCTCAAAACTGGATATACTTGAATGTTAAAATAGAATATACTTCCATGGTTGAATATCAAAATCCAACATATCAATGCTATCTACATATTTAAATGTTAAATTTTAGCATATTTCAGTTCCCAGATGTAATTTTTTTTATTTCTGTCCATATTTGGACAGATTTTAGTTACAACAATTAAGACTGCTGAAATTGGAGTTCATTAAAAAACAAAATAGGCAAGATTGCATGGATCTTTTTTTTTTTTTTAATTTTGAAAGTTCATGTAAAATTCCTTAAAAGATCCACTTTTAATAAATTCAATCAACTATTTTCCTTGAGAAAGATATTTTTCTTTTATGCTTTATAATTAATTCCTTAATCAATAGAAATAAAATTAAACAAAAAAAAAAAAAAAAAAAATGCCTACCCAGTTTGCATCCCTGCAAAGGGGTAAGATCCCTCCACCAACAAGTATCCTGACTATGACACTAAGCAATCTGATAGTGAGGCCCCAGTAATGCAGGAGCTTTGGGGAATGCGGAGTAACCTTCATGGCCATCACTCCCAGGTCCACTCTGGCCCAGAGTGGTTGCACCTGGTAGGATCCTGGCAATGGGTCAAGTAGAACTGTTTTACATTTAAATTGAGTGCAAACAAATGAATTATGTTAAATTGAATTGTTAGAAATAGAACTGTTTGATCCTTTATTTGTGTGTAAACAAATGACTGATGATTAATTGAATTGTTAGTGTTACATAGCAATACTTGGATCCATTTTACTTTGTTGGCTTATGTTTACAAACCATATATATCTAATATATTTGAATAAACTGGATTTGGCATTAAATAACCAACAATGGTTGATATGCCATAAAACCAAACCAAAAAAAAAAAGAAAGAAAATGCATTCCAATAAACTATTGTTGCCTCTTTTATAATTCCAGAATGTTTCACTTTGGAAAATGCCCAGTGAGATTTTTGGTTGGGTGATGTAATGTTTTTGCCAGTATATTTTTTTAACCTAAGTTGTTCATGAGATTGTGTAACTTTCAAATTACCCATTTATTGTTTGTCCTATTCTTTATGTAAAACAGTTCTTGCCAAAACAAGAAAAAACAAATTATAAAATACAAAAACTTTCAAATCAACATATATTTATGTATGTAAACCAATGTCATGTAAAAGTTGACCTTTGATTCATGGTCATGAAATCATTAGTTTATGGAATTAATTCTTGAAGTCAATAATTGCTCCTTAGCCCTTCTCATAGTGTTTTAATTTCAACCTAACAAAATTTATTATACATGTATAGATGAAAGCTAAAATTAGGTTTTCAATATTTGATCTGTAGATAAATGTACAAGGGTAAATAAAACAATAGAACAAATCAACAGAAAAGAAAATTTCCAAGTTTCGCAGTACAGGAAGGTTTTTTTTTTAAACTTTTTATTTCTAGCTGGAATTTTTTCAATTACAATAGGAGGAAAATAAATTAGTTTTTAATGAAAAGGTGCAGAAAATGTTTTGACCTTATGAAGAAGCGAATGACTTTTTCTAAATTTTTATTCGGCCCATCAGCTAAGGCTGTAGAATAGACCAACTGTATCTCTGCTGAGAAGTACAACACTCCCTCAATGAGTATACTGGATATGACATTAATCAACCTGATGGCAAGGCTCCAGCCTGAGAGATTTGGGAAATGTGGAGTACCCTTCATTGTCATTGCTTCTCGGTCCACTTTGGCCCAGAGTGATAGTACCTTATAGGGTCCTATCTATTGGTCAAATAGAATAAACTATGCATGCAAATAAATGACTGGGGTTAAATAGCAATGTTTGAAACCCTTTAACGGTGTGTAAAAGATCTCGGGCTCATTTAAGAATGTTATCTACTAAATGTGTTTACAAATCATATATATCTAATATATATGTATAAACAGGATTTGGCATTAAATAACCAAGAATGGTTGATATGCCATTAAACCCAACCAAACCAAATCCTATATATTTAATATATCAGTATAAACAGGATTTGGCATTAGATAACCAACAATGGTTGATATGCCATAAAACCCAACCAAACCAAATCCTATATATTTAATATATATGTATAAACAGGCTTTGACATTAAATTATTTCCAGTGGTTGATATGCCATAAAACCAAGCCAAACGAAATTTTTATTGATTTTTGAAAACCTTAGAAATGATGTGCTAAGTTGATGTGGTTTGGTTTCTTTGTTTAATGGCATATTAACCTTCATGGGTTATTTAATGCTAAAGCCATTCCTGTAGGAGAACAATAGCAGTACTATTTGACTCATACTGAGAATATAAAGAGGTCCATATCTTTTCCAAGGATAATAATCTAAAAGTAAATGTAATAACATGGCTGGAGTTTGAACTCGCTTCTTTTGAGGTTGTAGTCCAGGATTTTGCCCATTATCCTACATCCTCCTGATGAGCTATGTTGAATAGGTAGAATAGCATGTACATTTAATGAGTCTTTGTCTCTCTCTTCTTGATTGGACTGAGAATTTTTCAACACAATTTTCTTTTGTGGTTTTTTTGTTTTTTCTATGAATTCAGACCCAACTGTATATTGCCAATTATATTATATAAGAAGATAGTAAAATCTAAAACAAGATGTTTTTGTTTCTGGCTTTTCAAACGAGAAAAGGAAAAAAAAACCCAAAATATATCTGTCCATGGCATAAACTTTGAGCATATTAAATCGTAGAATTACAAAGAAAAAAAAAAGCAAATTATAAATAAAAGAATAAAAATGCTACTGTGACTGTTTTATTTACTGATTTTCTTGGGGTTTGAACTCTTGACCTTTGGAATGTTTTTCAAGGTTGTTAACATCTCCAGTTAATTAACCCCAGTTGTCATTGGATTTTTCTTGTACAAGACGGGCTGAATCACTGGAGTTGTTGGCAAAACAGTGTTTGTGTTCTTGTTCTTCGAGACTTTTGGCACTGATACAACAAGTTGGAAGGAATTGATAGGCAGTTTTCTTGGAAATCTTTGACAGAGTTTGAGGGGGGGGAGGGGAAAGATCAGTGTTCAAGATTTTGTCAAACAAATGAACTCTTCAAGAAAAGTGTTGGGCTTCATCAAAATAAATTAATAAAACATACTTTTTTTAGCAGCATCAGATTAAAGAGAAAGAGTTTTGATTTTATTGAAGAAAAATATTTATTTTTAATGACAATTAAACTAACCTATTCGGGGAGCCCATTATTTGATAACCTTATTTTATATGCTTTCATTAATAAAATTGTAAATCTTATATTGATTCGATTTGAAGTTTGTCCTAGTTTGATTGTACATTGGAATTAAACTGGACATAAGTAATTCTTTCATTATATTTTGAAACATTTGATTAAAGGCCAACTTTTCTTTTTTTTCAGGACTAGCTAAAACTTCTGTAGACTTGACTTTTTTGGTTGGTTTGGTTTCTTTGTTTAATGGTATATCAACTTTCATCGGTTATTTAATACCAAAACTATCCTTGTAGAAGGACAATAATAATATTACTTAACCCATAGCTGTGGGGATAAGGGGGTTCATACCTTTTCCAAAGGGCATTAGTCCAAAAGTGAATGCAATAGTGCAACTGGATTTTTGACTCACTCACTTTAAGGCTGCAGTCCAGAAATTTAGCCATTATGCCATGGAGACTCCTCTCTTAACTTTTTGGGGAGCCATATTATTTTATATCTTTGTTATCAGTGAGAAAATATTTTGTTAATGTTAACCCTCATACATCTGTAACAATTTCTTTCATTTTGAGAACATTTTTATCACATGATTACAACTTTTTCTTGTTTAAATGTCCATTTGTGGGGAGTAATAAAAATTATTTATAATTTTTACTCCATTAACTGAGATTGTTCTGTACAGATTAACATGTCACTATCCTGGGTCAAGGAGTTTACTTGGTGTTTCATTTTCTTTACAATAAGGAAAATTATTCAATTAGATATCAAATGATTTAAGACTTTCCTTAAATACTTTTTTAGAAGTTAAAAGCTTAATGATTTCACGCAACAATATCGGGACCAAACTTTCAGTTTAATTCATTATGATGACTATTTTAATTGTCACAGGCTAAGCAGGAGTTGCCTTGAGTTAAATTTAAAAAAAATTCTCACTAAACAAAAATAAGATAATCTGAAAAATGCATAAAATTCTTATTTTGAAGTTTTTAGACAAAGCATTTTTCATATCCATGTTTGGAATTTTTCTAAACTCATTTAAGACTTTGTTATTTAGATTAATAAGGTCAAAGGTGATGCTTCAATTAAATATTTAAGAAAACTAGCTGAAAATCTGCGCAACAGGCAGCATTTTAAGATAGTTCTTTTGGAAAACCTAACTGGGACTCTTGGGCCCAATAAAAGGTAGTGGATTTGAACTATCTATTCATTGAATTCTATAAGAAAATTACAAGTTATCTTCTAGAAGACTGTGTTCCTGGATGTAAAGAGCCCAAGGATCAAGGAGAAAGCATAACAGAAGGGACTTGAGAATGTGACTTGGGCACGGGGAGAGGGAGAAGCAACTAAGGTCTCCATGAGGTGAGAGGTGGCTAAAGCCTGGTAACTGAGAGTGTTAGCTGACCACCCAACTCTACAAACAGAACCCAGAAAATATACAGAAAGACAACAGGACATTTACCAACCACAGATAAGTATATTATAATTTTAACTTTGTTCTCTTAAAGACTATTGATCGCAAAAGGGATATGCTTTAGCAACTCTTTCGCACTTCTTATATAAATGTATTTAAATATCTTATTGTGTTGCTTATTCTTTCTTATGATCCATATGGGGGACGTCGTTAAATTTCCCTTATTTTGTTAAAATATAGTATCGTGAATTTTGTGGTTGAATTTTGCTAAAACATGATAATCACAAAATTTGCTAAACCTCAGTTGTGGTATTTTGCAAAATCATATTCCTTTGGCAGTCAAAAGTCTTTAAGAGAACAAAGTTAAAATTATGATACACTTATCTGTGGTTGGTGAATGTCCTGTTGTCTTTCTGTTTATTTTCAGGGTTCTGTTTGTAGTGTTGGGTGGTCTGCTAACAACCTCAGTTACCAGGCTGTCTTTAGCCACTTCTCGCTTTGTGGAGACCCTAGTCGATTCTCCCTCTCTCAGTGCCCAAGTCACATGCTCAAGTCCCTTCCGTCTTGCCTTCTCCTCAACCCTTGGGCTCTCAACATCTGGGTACACAGTCGTCTAGAGAATAACTCATAATTTTCTTATAATTCTGTTATTTGTAAATCATTGCCAACAAAAATTATTTGATTACATTCAATTTAAATATCTGAGAGGGGATTTAACAAAAAACTTTCAAAAGGAATTTTTCACTGCAAAAATGTTTTTCTATTTTTTCCAAATTTATATTAAAAAAAACAAAAACAAAATGAAGTAAAGGACTTATCTTTTATCCAAATTTGGCTCAATTAACAAAATATCTATAAAACTAAAATAAAAAAAAAGAAGATTTTCATAGTCTTTAATAATAGGATTTTGAAAATATTAAAAAAAAAAAAGATCAACTTAAGTGTCTTTAAAGTCATCAAACTCTGAGTCATTGGATACTGAGAGGGTAAACTCATTAAAGAAAAAAGTTTCCTCTACTTGTTTTTGTTTAATTTTATTTTTTGTTGTTGTTGGTTTGCTGCTTAAGTTAAATCTATCTTTTTTCTCTCCATTATCAAATAAGCTTTATGGTGTATGTTGAAGTGCAAAGTTAATCTTAATTCAAACTCAAGAAAAGAAGAAAGTACAAATTTTAAAATTTTAATTCTTAAAAGTGGGTATTCATTTTTGAATGAAAAGTTTGGCATGTACCTAAATGGTTCTTATCAAAAGAATTTACCAAACACTGTGGAGGAATGGAGCCTTGAAATTTATCTACTTAGAATAACTAGTTTGACAGTATTATAAAATGAGGCAACTTTTTTATCTTCTTTGTGGAAACTTTTTGAAATTGAAAAGAAAGAAAGATGGAAAACCATTTTGACTTAATTTCCATTCTGACTTGACATTGAATCTCTCGATGTTAACATTAATAAAAATGGTTGCCACTTGGAAGCAAAACAAATGGAAGGAATTAAATTTGTTGCTATTCATGGTACAACAAAGAATGTACCAAATAAAAACTGATAAACTTTGTGGATAATATGAGCAAAAAGAAAAGCAAAGAGCATTTGTCAAATAGACAAACGAAAAGAATATGAAAGGGGAAAATAGGTGGAGTAATAAATAAAGAAAATGGCTGCAAATAGCAAACAAGAATTGAGCCAGTGAAATAAAAGAGACACAACAAAATGGCTTCTGGATTTATGAAGTTAGAAATGAAATGTGAATACTTGGCTTCAGGACTTTGGTCTTCAGTTACATGGAATTGACAGAAAACCATTATGACTGAAAATAAGTGAATGTGCTCTCCTAAAAAAGCTAAGAAATGAACCTTAGGAGAAAATGGATATGAAGAACCATAATTAAAATGGGTCAAAGACTGAGAGAAATTCTAAAAAGTGATGATCTGGGTTCTGATGATAATTTTCAGGAGGTGGGTTGGTAGGAATGAAATCTTAATCTACCTCAAATTTTCCTTCACTCCATCTTTGGTAAATGCTGATTCCAGGGCAAGATTCATCTCAGGTTACTTTATTACTTTCTGTGGCCAAAGTGACACATCCAATTAAATGGAACAGTTTATGAAAATAGCAGACAGACAAAATGGATCTGCTTTTGTCAAATCTTGTTATGAACAAATACCTCAAAGTATTTGATTAAAGATTATACAAATAAATTTCACACTTCCTCCCTAACATCTTGACTTTTAAATATATTTTTTGAAAATGTTTCCATGCCAGTTATAAACATTATTTTTTTTGTCAAAATATAACTGCATCAGCAAATTATATATATATATATATATATATATATATATATATATATACACACACACACAAGGCAATTAGAAGAAAAGTCAAACCTGGTTAAACAGTCATTATAAATTTATTTTGGCAAAGAATATCATTGTCTATGGACAAGGACTGGATATGACTTTATATATATATATATATATATACACACACACTGATATTGTGTTTATATTGTTATCAGCAGATGATATTAAAATTTGTAGTTACATAGTTATTTACCTTTGCTTAACTGACACTCAAAGAATCAAAAAGGAACAATTTGTTGAGCCTTGCTATCGAAACAGCATACTTTATATATAAATGGGGATTTGCCATCTTTAACAGCTGATATGATGAGTGATACAAAAGGTAATCTGCTTTAAACTGGTCATTAAAGAGTCATAATTCTCAAGTGAAGAGAAATTCTTTTATTTTTTTATCTTTAAAAAAAAATCCAAGCTATCTTCATTGTGTTGGTATCATGTTTGGGTGGCTGGTCACCAAGGGTAGAGCTGTTCATCTAGGGAGTGGGAAGGAACTACAATGAATGGAAAGCCAAAAAAAGGGCCCTCGTAAAATATTCATCTTATGAGTCTCAGCAGTGAAAGTAATAATGACTCAAGTATCTTTGTAACTAGAATGACCTTGGCTTTTAACTTTAAAGCAATCATTGACTTGAAGAACCCAAAATGCTGTCATGGTTTTATATTACAAATATATTAAATTGCTGCTTCAACAAGAATCAGGATTTATTTCTTCTTTCCTACCCAAGTATTTAGAATGACATCACTTCCTGAAATGAAATGCTTACCAAGAGAGAGTTATATGGATGTTAGGAAATGGAGGTTTTGACCCTGGCCATTAGATATCTGGTTTGGGTTAGACTTCCACCCTAACCCACTTTGAGGATTTATGTGACGGGGAAAATTTCTCTACCTCATTCGTTAACTGTAGTTATAGACTAATAATTTTCCAGTGAAGAGGCATTTGTTCCAAGATAAGGTTTATTTGTTGCTTGATTTATTCGACAGACATTGTTGATTAAACACAAAGGATTTTCGTAGCTTAACCTGACACCAGCTAGAATTTTCTGAGGGAAAAATTAAAACTTTTTCTTTAATAAACAGCATACCCTGCCTCTATAATGTATAAACAATTTAAAACTAGTATGAATATTTATCATATATATGTAAAAAGTTCCTTCTGATTTATGAGACTTTATTGGGTTCTAGAAAATAAATGTCTCCATTTTGGTTGTTCTTATTGTGACAATGTTTCAATCATTTGTGCCCTTTGGCCTTTCTCTGGTTTCTGTTATAGTTAGTAAGTTTCACCAAACATTCTATTAAGTCCAAGTCTTGAACAAGAGGGTCAATTTGTAATTTTCAGATAGTTACTGATTACAACAAATACCTGAAGAAGTCTGAAGAGTAGAACAGCCAAATCATGACAATCAAATCCAAGTACATGACTATAATGACAACCAAATCAGTGAATAGTTTATAAATGATTCAACATTTCCATATCTTGACTTTTTAAAGTTGACAATGAAACTGATATTGGTTAATATGATGTGATAAGAAGGAAATGAGGTTCACAATGCCTTCAATTTTGAAAAATGTTAAGGTTATGGGCTTTTTTTATTGCATAAATTATTTTTTAATTATATTTTTAAACTTCAATACACATAACATTCTTCCCTCTCTTGTATTCAAAAAAAAAAAAGATAACAACAGTAGCAACAACTATAATGAAGGAATTCGCTGACAAAACATGAAGGACTGACTGTTACTTAAGAAATTTTGTCTTGTTCAGAAGTTAAAATTCTCCTCTTTCAACCTTGTAAGAAAGAAATCGACTTAACGTCTGTCTCTTCTTTGGCATTCTGAATTCAATTGCTGAGTTACAATGAAAAGCTTTTAGGGATTTTATTCAATTGGATTTATTTCATTTCATTTATTTATTCTTTACATTATTTGTAGATTTTTTTTAAATTTTCTTCTTTACCTTCCATAATGACATTAGACTTTCATAGATAGACTTAAGCATAAATAAGAAGAGAAATAAAGAAGTATTGACAAGAGGAGGAAGAATGATAGATACAAGAAAAGTATTCTACTCAAAGTGAACAATGATAAAAGCAATTCTGTGACAAGATATTCAAGAGAAAATAAAATTACCCTTATAAAAATTATGCATAAAGAAAACTAAAAAAAAAAAAAAAAAAATTGGAAAGAAAATGAAGTCTTTTAATGCTCTTATCAAAATTAACTTGAAACTGACACTGTTCTTTGAAGTGGGACAGTGTTTCCCTCCTCTTCCTCCTTCCCAACAACTTCTATTCCTTCTCCACTACAAATTCCTCTACCCTCCTACTACTACTACTCAACAAGTATTTCTCTTTCTCCTCCAAAATTCCTTCTCCTCCTCCTCCTCCTCCTCAACAAAAACTTCTCATGTTTCTCCTAAACATCATCTCTTCTCAATTTTCCTCCTCTTCCTTCTCAGCAACTATTTTCTTTATCTTCCATAGTTTCTCCTCTTCAGCTTTTCCCCTTTTTCCTCCTTCCCATCAATATTTCAAAATATCTTCTCCCTAATGGAGTATATTTTTCAAGTATTATTCACTCAAGAAAATCCAACTTAAAAGTTGAACTACAGCCATTTTCACAAAAAGTTTAAACTCCTCAAATGACATTATTTGGGAAAATATTTCTTTGTGAATATTCTAAAATTCCCTCCACCAAAAGAAAAAAAACTTTATAGGGCTTCATAGGGAAATTTTAGTCAGTTCCATTTATTCAAAATATTCTTATATTTCAGGTATTTTTAAATGTTAAAAGTAGATTGAAAAATAAACAGAAGCTTAAAAACATCAAACCAGGTAATGTTGGGTTATCTTGCTAGTTGCAATATAGAAGAGAACTGTGAATTCTTCACTGGTACCTGTACTTGTTGTTTTAGTCTGCATAAAATATTAAAATTTTAAATGCTGATTTTCTAGGAAGGCAAGCTTTCCCCTCTGAATGATTAATGGAATACAATCTTTGATTTCTTCTTCTCATTTGAATGTTGTGCCAGACAAAGCTATCCATGATCACAATATCACGTTAAATCTTATTGAACAGTCAGAAAACCTCCAGGATTAACTTAGAGGTCATTTTAGTCACTGAAAGGCAATTTTAAGCAGAAGACAAGTGATATACCTCATATACTCAAGTAATGAACAACTTTTTAAGGCCAATTTTTCACCTAAAACACAAAGGGTTGTTTATTTTGCAAGATATGTTTTTGTAACATTGAAGCTCATCTTGTTTCTAGGCTTAATCTTGTAACTTCTATCCAAAGTGTCCTTGCATAGCCTATATCTAAACAATGGCTATTTATTTAAATAATAAAGTTTTTATTTAATATTGTTTACTATTTTTACACTTGTGTATATAATATATACAAAAATTATGAATAGTAAAAGTCATATCCTCTTAACTAAAAGCCTTTATTTTGGCTCTGTAGATGGCAAATACAAAGTGTTAGCAAAGCATTGTTTGGAATTTTCAAGATATCTCATGATTTTGTTTGTCCCAAAAATTAAACAATACCTCCTAAGTATACTTAATTACATAATTATTATATTATCAACCCTGTAGAAGAGTGTTAGTATATTTGGAATGTCCAAGTAAATTCTGCAGGCTACATTAAGGTCTAGACTACATTATTTATCTATGGTACTACATTGATTTTGATTTTATTACATTGGTTTCAAATTTGGTTTGGTTTATTTTCATGTAGGTTATTTAATGCCAAATCCTGTTTATACATATATATTAAATATATATGACTTGTAAACACATTTTTAAATGAGCTTCAGCACTTTTTTGCACACAATTAAATGGTTTCAAGTATTCCTATTAAACAATCACAATTTGATAATGCTTGATGCCTCCTTGCTTAACACTCGGCATTATAAGGTAAGGATCAAGGGTAAAGCGGAGCAATCCAGGGAAAGGAGTTGTGCCCCCCCTACACCTTGGTGCTGTAGCTATCGAAAAGGGAGCCTTCGGGTCACTCTCGACTACGGTCGCCAACTATATACGGTATCTTTCTTTACTACTTAACAAAAAATCCAATTTTAAGTCAAATTCGTGAACAATCACTAATGTAAATATTGTTTTCCTTTTTGACTCATATTTGGTATAGACATGAATTTTTCATTTCTATTATCTATCTTCTAAAATTAGTAGATCAGTTCATATACCTTGGTAGCAATATCTTATCTACTGAAAGTAATGTCACCATACGCATTGGTAAAGCATGAACTGCTATTGGCAGGTTATTGGCCATAAAGAAATCTGATCTTTGATAAAATAAAATGTGAATTCTTCTTAGCTGTAGCCAAAGTCAGTACTATTGTATGGTTGCACCACTTGGACTCTTAACAAAACAACTGAAGAAAAAGCTAGATGGAAACTACTCAAGAATACTGCATCCTTTTTTGAACAAGTCCTGGAAGCAACACCCTACAAAACAGTAACTGTTGGGTCACTTACTTCCCATCTCACAAACCATCCAAGCAAGACATGGTTGGCACTGCTAGAGAAGCAGGGATAAACTTACAAGTGACGTTTTTCTATGGACTTTTTTACATGGATCCACCAGTGTTGGCTAATTAACAGAAACATTCATCAGCTCTGTGTGGACCCCGAATGCCGTTTAGAGGACTTGCCAAGAGCAATGACTGATCAGGATGGATAGCAAGAGAGAGTCAAGGGAATTTACTCTGTAGGCACACCTAGTTGATGATAAATTCAACACAAAACCAGAAGGTGACATAGTTGTTAATTTTGGCATTGTATGTGATAACCCCCTCCCACCAAAAACACAAATGTAATAATTATTGGAGGAATGTAGATGTATTTGAATTTAAATTGTGTTTAAAAGAAAAAAAATGAAATGTATATCCACATATATAAATATGCTTTTTTGTTCATAACACTCTTTATAGAACACACAGATAATACACTTTGATCCTAGGAGGATGTAGCAGAGAGTGACACTGATTGGAAAGAGAGCACACATATACTATGTTCATCCTTGGCTTGCCCAGTTGGCTGGGGCTGTAGAATACACTGATACACTTACTGCACCACTGCAGAGGAGTAAAACCCCCACCAACAAGTGTCCTGGATATGACACTAAACAATCTGATGGTGAGGTTCCAGTAATGCTGGGGCTTTGGGGAATGCAGAGCACCCCTTCATTGTCATCGCTCCCTGGTCCACTCTGGCCTGAAGTGGTAGCACCTGATAGGGCCCTATCCATGGGTTAAATAGAACTAAACTGCGTACATATGGTAAACTGAATTGTTTGAAATAGAACTGTTTTCTAAACTGATTAGCTTGAAATAGAAATGTTTTTCACAATTAAACTGTACTTACATTTAAATGGATACTTATGCTAAATTGATTGTTTGAAATTGAACTGTTTTTGTATGCTAAATTGAATTGTTTGAAATGGGACTGTTTTTGACATTGAAACTGTACTTATGCTAAACTGAATTGTTTAATATAGAACTGTTTTGACATTTAACTGGGTGTAAACAAAATCTATACTTATACTAAACTGAATTGTTTGACTAAACCGAATAGCTTGAAATAGAAATGTTTTTGACAATGAACCGTGTACTTATGTTAAACTGAATTGTTTGAAATAGAACTGATTATTTGTATAACAAATGGATTTGGCATTAAATAACCTACAAAGGTTGGTATGCCATAAAAACCAACCAACCAACCTAAGCAGAAGGTGTCAATTCGTATGCAAATAGTACTATCATTTTTGTATGCGATGCTAATTAATTATATATATATATATAGTAATTTACTAAGCTTTTTGCTTAGATGTGGCACAAGGCCATATGAATGGGGCACCCAATGAGACTCGAACTCACCCGTGCAGGTTTGCTAGTACTAGCTTGTTAACCATTACGCTATCCGAGGCGCCCAGTATATATATATATATATATATATATATATATAAAAGACAACCATGCTTACAGTTGTTTATCTAAAAGAGTGCTCTATGTGTTAAAATTCAAAGATGGAGTAAAACCTAAAATTTGTGAATCTTTTTGTAATGGTATTGATCTGTTGTGAACATTTAAAAATTTTACTCTATGGATTAGCAAACTAATACTTGTAGAACAACACTTCCACTCAATGACCCAGTTGACTGGAAATGGGGCTGTAGAATATACCAACTGTATCTCTGCAGAGGGGGTTAGACTCTCCCGCAACAAGTGTCCTAGATTTGACATTAAACAGTCTGATGGTCTGGCTCCAATAATGTGGGAGCTTTAGGGAATGCGGAGTATCCCTTCATTGGCATTGGTCCCAGGTCCACTCTGGCCTGAAGATATGGTCCTATCTAAAGATCCAAAGGAACTGTTTGACATTTAAACTGAGTGCAAGCAAATGACTTATGCTGAATTGAATTGTTAGAATTAGAACTGTTTGACCATTCAATTGTGTATAAACAATAACTGATGTTTAATTGAATTGTTAACAATACATAGCAATACTTGTAACTATTTAACTTTGACTTATGCTAAATTGAATTGTCAGAAATAGAACTGTTTGATCATTTAACTGTATTTATCTATAAAATGTGTTTACAAATTGTATATTTAATATATATGTAAAAACAGGATTTGGCATTAGATAACTAGCAATAGTTGATATGCCATAAAACCATACCAATTCAAACTTCCACTCAAATGGTCATGATTTTAACAGAGATGCAATAATCACCATTATAGAAAGAATTGAAAAAAACAACAACAAAGAAACAAAAACACAGATGATATTACAGTGATGATTAAAACACACAAAAATAAATGGATAAAATGTAAGCAAACACTGACTCCAAATGGATTTAATATAAAACTGAATGTCACTGCTTTGAAATCAGATGGACAGGCTTGGGGGTGTCTCATAACATCTAAACAAATAAACCAACCTAAAAGTCCCAACTAATTTGAAACATACCCCTCTCAAAGTTAACATATATTTTCCATTTGAAAAGCTTATTTGTCAAGTGTCCTGACAACAGATATCTAAAGGTCAGTCAGCTCTTGGATAACAGAAAATAAATTTCATTTCACAAATGGATATGCTGTATCGCCAGTGCATTTTTTGTTGCTTCTTTTATAGCATAAAAACTTTTTGAAAATTTTCTCAAAATACTATGAAAAGTTGAAACTAGTTGTGAACAATCAAAAAATGAATAACACAAAAGAAATATTCCTATTTTTCTCATCCTTTTTGTCAATTATATATATATAAAAGACCATGCCAGTAACTAAAGATTTCTCAACAGTATAAAGTTACCCATTGGAATATTTGGTCATTATTGTAATATTAGGCTCTGCTAACTAAACAGGTTTTATTGTGAAATGTATCTTGAGCCTGAATTTTAACACCCATCTCTTTAGATTTAAAAAAAAAAAATCATCTTTGTTACACAATCTTAATAATGGAAATATTAAGCAACAAGGGACTTAACTCTTTCCCTTATGATCATTGATTATTCTAAGAACTGAATTCTTGTCTGGATATTCAATTTCTGTGTCGAATACAGAAACAAAGGAGCGATTATAACTATCATTAAATATCATCTCTTTTTAAGAAGACATTTTTTTTTACCCATAATTCCTTAGCAATTATTGATTATTGACTGGAGCTATGTCTGCTATGAAAATGAAAATCTTTATTGTTGCCTTTACTTCCTGAACTTTTTCCAGCCATGATTGTTGCTGCTTCATACAGTAAACAGCCAAAAGCCACTTTTCAAGGTTTGACCCAAATATAACTTTGTCAAAAATGAAGAAAAAAAAAAAGAATCATATGAAAATGGAAGAGTTGTTTTCGCTTACCGAATATCTTGAAAAAAGATCAGTACTTACCTAAAAGTAGAAAGAAAAGAAAATCATTATTAACTTTCGACAAAAATATTTATTAGTACATTATTATAATGAAAATAAATGCTGGTAAATACTGCATAAAATTCAGTGATGAAAAATTATCATTATTCCAAGAATTTTTTCTTTGTTGTCTATACCCCAATGTTTTAGTTAATCAGGTGGCTGAGATATCTAGGAAAGGAATGGGTGGTGACATCCATTAGTCTGGAGAGATTATGGATCTGTACTTGGATCTAAACGGAAGCATAGATAAGGTTATAAAAGAAAGACTAGCAGTTGCTCATGCACCATGTCTCCCTTCTGCATGCAGTTGATGTAAGAAGAACTAGATCTGATACAACTTGGGAACAGTGTCATTACAGATTCAGTCAGAAAGAAGTTCATGGCAATTCTTGTTTTTGAATTTATTGGCCCTTTCTTAGACTGGTTGCCAACCAAGGCTATTTTACTCACCGCTAGAGGTAGGAAGAAAAGATGGATTCATGCTTTTTTGAAGGGTATTGATTTTTCTTAGTAGAAAATTAAGTTGGCTTGCTAATTCCTTTTTTTAAAACCTCCTCAAAAGATGACAAAACTTTCCTACACAATAAAACAATATATATTCTGGAATTTCTTTCATTCAACTTTTTTCATTTTAGACAGGTTCAGTTATTTAGGCATCATTACTGAACTTTGTTGTTAGAATTTGGAAACTCTCATTTATATGTGTGTGTATATATATATATATATATATATATATATATATATATATACACACATACACACACATGTGTGTGTGCGTATGTATATATATATATATATATATATATATATATATATATATATAGATAGAGCGAGAGAGAGAGATGTGGGTGGTATGATGGTTATTATCAAGGAAAATAAATCTGTGAATCCATTTCTTCTTTTCCTAGTGATAGATAAATAGTAGAACATCTAGTGATTTTTCATCTTAGTAGGGCAACCAATCTAGGAGAAAGAAAATATCCCGCGCCTTATATATATGAGAATTAATTTTTATTTATTGCGGACATTTTGTCCTCATCTTGGTATTTTTTTTGTGTTGTTTCTTCTTTCACTACGTTTCGGCCAATTTTCACCTCTGGCCTTTTTTCCGGTGATTTACTGCGACCTTGGATAGGAATCCTGAGTCTTGTAAACGTATCCCCAGTAATTACTGCCTTCCATAGTTGTTGTCTATCGCATATATATGTTTATTTGTGTGTGTGTGTGTGTGTGTAAATCTTGCTATGATCCACAGAGGTCATTGGTTTATGTGTAATAGATATCAAATTATGGAGGTGCCCGTGGTGTAATGGTTATCGTCGTAGGAAGTGGACACGGTGACACGAGTTCAAATCCTGGACGAGACTGATTGCATTTCACATAGCACTAATACCCTTGGGAAAGGTATGAATCCAATAATTCTCCCTCCAGCTATGGATAAATAGTAGGGCAGACTAGGTTCTTCAGCCTTGGTGAGGCAACTTGTCTAGGAGAAGGAAAACTCTGAATTCAAACCTGTTAAACTGCTTAAAAATTGACCTTGTGTCATATCCTGCCCGAGCGGGGGGGTTGGTAAATATGGTAATAGATATCAAATACCCTTTTACATTTTCATTTTTAAAGCTGAGCCATTGTATATAATAGCTAGGCATATATATATATATATATATATATATATTTGTGAATGAAGATTAAAAAGATGTCACAATTATTACAGGTTTTCTATTGGTAGGAAAGGCCTACAAGGGACAGGCAATTGTTTCCACAATCGCTGCAGGAGAAGATCCGGTAATTGAAGGAAGTTCTGGTTTTATAGTTTTGTCACTTTATTTCTTCTCTTTCTTTGCATTTTGCATCATAAAACCAGATGAGGAAGAGTGATAAAAGCATTACTCAAAATGTGATAAAATAAATCTGTGATTAGGATATTAGTCTTAAAACTGAAGGATGAAAGTGATTCTGAAAAATGAAACATTTTATGAGTGAATTTCTTTGGTGACTCAAGATATCACTTATTGACATCTTTGAGACTTTTTTTATCATGCTGAAGATGTTCAGTTTGTTATCTTTCTTCTAATTTACAGATTTTTATTTTAGATAAAATATTTCCCATGCAAATGAAGATGAAATTAATCATTGGAATATTAACAAAAAAAAAAAAATATCCCTCACTATTAATCAAATCTTGATTCCTGCAAACATGTTTTTCAGAATCACTTTCACTTTGGGAAAAGAAAAGTTTTTCTCAAAAGGAGGACAACTTAAAATGATGAAACAAAAGATCTTGACAAACATAATTAACAAAAGTTATTATACCGGAAAATATTAAGTTACAAGTTGAAACTATTATGGTATGTAATTTCTGTAAAATAATGACAATAATATTAACAAAACAAAAAACGAGAAAAATATCCCTGGTTCATTACCCTAGAAAATGGCATGGGTCATCCGTTTGTCTCTCATTACCATTAAGTTGAGGATATTAATAATTTTTATGAAAGTGACACAATATCATTTTACATTTCTAAAGGAAGTTTTGCACAATGAGAAGATTTTGATTGATTAGGAAAAATCCCTGAGAGGAATGTCAGTTTCTCTTTTCTAAAAATGAGATAGATAATGAGAAACAGATATGAACAAAGTTTGAGAGATACAAAGATTGAATGGTAAATATGAACCTATTAGGTTGTTTGTATGTGCGTTGGTGGTGGTGGTGGTGGTAAAAAAGACTGTTTGTGTGTGTGAAGGGAGAGGGGTAAATAATCAATAAATCCATAGCTTGACATAATTAGCGGAATTTTGGTTTTAGATTTTCTGTGTATAATGTTTGATCTATGTGTGTATTTATCTCGCCCCCTTATCACTGGCAGGATGTGACACAAGGTCAATTTTTAAGTGGATTGGTTTGGTTTTATTGTATATCAACCATTATAAGTTATTTAATGCTAAATACTCCTTATAGACACACATATATATATATATATATATATATATTGAATATATATGATTTGTAAATACATTTTGTTGATAACATTTTAAAATAAGTTTAATTTCATTCTTTGGCACACAATTAAATGGTTTCAAGTATTGCTATGTATCACTAACAATTCAATTAAACATCAACCTCTTGTTTACCCACAGTTAAAGGATCAAACAGTTCTATTTCTAACAATTCAATTTTGCATTAGTCATTTGTTTACACTCAGTTTAAATGTCAAACAATCTTATTAGACCCATAGATAGGACTATCAGGTGTTACTACTCCAGGCCAGAGTGGACCTGGGATCTATAGTAATGAAGGAGTAATCCAACATTACTGGAGCTTCACCATCAGACTGTTTTTTGTCATATCCAAGACACTTGTTGGGGAAGGGTCTTACTCCCTTGGCAGAGATTCAGACAGTGTATTCAATAGTCCCAGCTGGGCTGAATTTTTAAGTGGAGTATAGTTGGTTTTAATACAGAGTTTTTTTTTCTCCCAGACTGGTTGCCTAACCAAGGTTTGGTTTGGTTTGGTTTGGTGGGTTTTATGGCATATCAACCTTTGTAGGTTATTCAACACCAAATCCATTTTTATGTAAATAATCTGTTCTATTTAAAACAATTCAGTTTAGCATAAGTACACAGTTTAATTGTCAAAAACATTTCAAACTATTCAATAAGTTATATGTAACAATTCAGTTAAGTGTAAATACAGTTTTAATGTCGAAAAACAGTTCTATTTCAAATAATTCAGTTAAGCATAAGCACACAGTTTAAATGTAAGTACGGTTTAATTGTCAAAAACATTTCTATTTCAAGCTATTCAGTTTACTCAAACAATTCAGTTTAGCATAAGAATGCTGTTAGTTCTATTTAACCCATAGATAGGGCCCTGTCAGGTGCTACCACTCCGGGCCAGAGTGGACCTGGGAGCGATGGTAATGAAGGGGTACTCCGCATTCCCCAAAGCTCCAGCCTAATCAAGGTTTAAAGAACCTAGTTTGCTCTACTATTTACCTATTGCTGGGTAAGGAGAACAGATGGATTCATGCCTTTCTCAGGGGCATTAGCATAAACTAAAATACAAATAGTTTTGGTCTATGATTTAAACTGGCAACCAATTCCATTTCATGTGTTGTTAACCTTCATGTGAAGAGTGCTTTCCATGTTCAACCTATTTAATTAATATTCACCTTTGGATAAAAGTGCATGAACCATGAAGGAGATTATGTTAAAAATAAAGTCAGTAAAGTTGGTGACTTTAGTCGAGGGTGACCCAAAGGCTCCCTTTTCAATAGCTACTACACCGAGGTGAAAGAGAGGGTGCTATTCCATTCCCTGGATTGCTCCACTTTAGCACTCAAAATTATAAGGTACATTTCAAGGGTAAACAAAGACGGCATCAAGTACCATTTTTTGAGTCTTTGGTATGA
This sequence comes from Sepioteuthis lessoniana, assembly GCA_963585895.1. Classification (NCBI taxonomy): domain Eukaryota; kingdom Metazoa; phylum Mollusca; class Cephalopoda; order Myopsida; family Loliginidae; genus Sepioteuthis; species Sepioteuthis lessoniana. Next base: position 113,971 of record CAUZXS010006248.1, on the reverse strand, counting down.
CTCAATCTGGGATTGAACTCTGGTCTCCCGGACCATTGGCGAACACTCTACTCATTAGGCCAATAGCCTGGTATGTTAAAAATAAATGTTGATAAATGTTTCTTATCACTGGCTAAGGACTTATTGATATATTGGTATCTATATAGAGAAATATAGAAGGAAAGGTTAAAGGGCAGCAATTTACACTCAATCATTTTCAATTATTTCTTTGATTTTAATGAGAATTTTATTTAAATCTGATTTTAAAATGGTCAAAATACTAAGGTGAGTCAAAAGTTTTGCAATATTTTTGAAACATGCAGTACAATTCATTTACAAAGGTTGAGAACTACACTTGCTTGATACTCTCCAATTGACACTTGATGGATTTGCTTTAATGGCTTGGAGCACAGCCTTGGAATCCAGTTTTTAGCCAACCTAACCAAGCTTGATCATTGACGTTCTTACAACTCAAGAGAAATTTCTTAAACTATCAAGTTTATTTTACTGTGATCAAATGTACTAACACCTTTTGCACAACAAATATTTTTAGTTGCTTTCATGGCATTATGGCCTTGTTTAAACTCTTAAAGTATAAATTCCTGAATAAATACAGTTTTTTAATCACACATAGAATGATGCAACGTATAATGAGTTAGCATACCAATTGCCATAATACTATCAACCATAGCGGGTACATTCAACAGCATTAACTTCTTCGGTCATGTGATATACACCCTGCAAACTACCAAAATATTGCAAAACTTTTGATTCACCACAATCTTATTTTAATCTCATTTGAAAATGGGCAAAATATCTTTTAAATTCTCATTAATCATTTTCTTTTTCTTGTTTTTTAAATTTAAAAAAAATTAGTTTTGTTGTACCCTGCCAGAAAAGATTTTTGGCTTTAGATAATGCTTCTAAGTAGAACTAAGGAACAAATACCCCCCCTCTCCTGCATCAGTCATTGTATCTTGTACTCATCAGAAGTGTTCTGGTACATCTCTGTTCCTTAAATATAAAAATCTTTTTTTTTTTCTCTTTGAAATTATTTCTTCCCCAAACAATTCAATAATCCAACCAATTAAATTTATCTTATTTTAAAATTGGACAACAAGTGACACCAAATTTGGTTGGCATTGCAAGATTCATAGGAATTGATTTCTTTGGACTTTGTATTTGGAATTGTTTTTATCCCTCCCCTTTTTTTTCTTCTTTTCTTTCCATTTTGTATTTGTTGAGATCAAAATCATCAAATCTGCTATTTGTAATTAATCCTTAATTAATGTGTTTGTTTGACCAATGAGATCAATAAAATCAATAAAGGATTTTTGGAGAATTTGTTAAAAAATAAACAAATTTGATCGAAACAACTTATACTCATTCCAACAGCATCTTACAAACAACCCCTTAAATTTTATTCTATTTGCGTTCCCTTAACCTTTTAAAAATTGTTTTTCTTCATAGAGAATAAAGTTGCTGCTAGTAACAATTATAATAATTGTTGTAGTAATAATAGCAGTAGTAGTTGGAGCCAAGAATCAGGAAAAGATAATGTAGAATTGAAGATCAGAGGCATTTGGACTGTCCAGACCATAACATAATATCAAGAATACTTAGAATAGTGGTACAGTCTTGGGAAGACGTGCTGTCATTTGGTCTTTAGTGAAAACCATTTGTTGCTATCAGGGTAAAAAATCTCATCAAGAGATAATTAATAAGCATGATAATATCATAGGGTATATGCAAGTAAGGATTGTACTGATTGTACCCATAATAGTAAGTACATTTAATTATAGTAGTAAAGTTTTATCTGTTCTTTCTTATTTGGGGAGATCTCATGGCATTGAGGCTAACTTGCTAGACTGAGACATTGTAGTAAGGGAGTTTGAACTCCAGTCGCATTCTCATGTTCTTTTAGATTAATACTCTTGGGAAAGGCACGAACTCCTTTATCCCTTAAAACAATAGGATAAATAGCTATGCTTCTGTAAAGGTGGTTTTGGCATTAATAACCCATGAAAGTTGATATGCCATTAACACTAAAGAAACCAAACTTTCCTTATTTAAAAAATGTTTTCTTCGTCTCAAATGGCAGGTCTTCTATCTTCTCAGCTACATCTGTGGGATATGAAATTAGGGATCAGATCTATAATAGTGAGTATACTTAGATTGTTGCTAGGGCATGTGACGATCCTGAGAAAGGTGCTGGAGATTTGAAGAGACTGTCACTCAGTCTTCAGCAATGATTCCAAACATCTGGTTTGTACACATAAATGTATGAATAATAAGTTTCCTTTCTCCCCTTATTTAAAAATCATTTTTTTATCTCACCTAAGTCCAAGCGGTTAACAATCATCAATACAAATTTAATTTTTGGTTGATATCGATATGAATTTTTTTTATTCATCTAATGTATCTTTATTTGATGCATGAAAAAAAAAAAAAAAAAAAAAAAATGATGAAAATGTTCATATTGGTGTTGAGTTTTATTAAAGAAATGAAAAGAGAAAAGAGAAAAAATGGAAAAAAAGAAAAAAAAAGGAAAAAAGAAAAAAAAATTAAGTATAATACTTAGAGAGATGATGTCTATTTGAATATACTGAGAATAATAATAATTATAATTATAATAATAATAATAATTATTCCACCACAGGGTAAAACTGAAAGAAAATGAAAAGAGAGATAAGTACCTAGACCTTACTTGAGAATTGAAAAACTATAGAACAGAAAAGTGATGGTGATATCAAATGTAATTGGTGTGCTCAGAAAAGTCACCAAAGGATTAGTAAAGGGACAGGAGGACTGGGAAATAAGAGGACGGGGAGAGACTATCCAAACTATGGTATTAAGATTGGATAGAATACTGAGAAGAGTCCTGTAGACTTGCTGTCACTCAAACTCCTGTGGAAGACTATCAACTAATGCTGGTGTGAAAAACTCTCAAAGAGTAAAATAACTGTGATAATCATTATTTTTGTGTAAAGGTTGAGAACATACAGGTTATGGCATTGCTGAGGTCTGGTTAGGATATTTAAAATAAAAAAAAGGGGGTTGGAGATTGGTTTTGACTCAGTCATCAGACATTTAGTGTAAACATATAAACTTATTTAATAGTTATAAATCTGATGCAACGCTTTAATTTTTTGAGTGCTCAGAGAATTTCAGACTTACAATAGCTCACGAGATTATCTTGTAAGCCATGTAAACTACAAAAGATGCATCCAAAATCCTATTTTTTAGTAAATCTCCGAATTGAGCGTGAATATTTTAAGAAAAGAAAGCAAAGGAGATTGAAACTTCGTTCAACATTATCAGAAACATAACTTCAATTTTTTTCTTACATCTTGTCCATCAGATAGTTTGAAGACAAAACCAATGAAGGCTGTTCTGTGAAACATGTTTGTAGGCAATCAATATTTGATTAACAAATAAGAGTTATAGCTGAATATGTAAATATTTGAATGTTTATTCAGTGCTATATAAATGGAAATGACTTTCTTGTTCTAATTTTAGGAGTATCTACTTATAAGATATGAAAATTCAATCAATTGGAATAATCGGTGCCGTAAGCTGGTTGGTAGAAAAGCATAGATTCTGAATCAAATTTATGGAACAGAAGTATAATTTTAAGAGTGTCCCATTTAGTTAATTGGTAATCTAGAATCAGTGGTTCTTAAACCCAAATGGAATAAAAAGATAAAGTGCTATGTCCTTACAAGACTTTGGTGATCATTGATTCTTTAATTAGTAAAATATGGATTCCCAAGACTATTCTCTTTGGAAATCATACTATCATCTCTCTTGGGAGAGAATGTGGTCTGAGTTCCTGTTACCTTCTCAGTGGTTAGAATTTATAATCTTTCTCCTAGTCTAGTTGCCCAATCAGCCCTGCTATTTTAGCCATAGATCAAGGAAGAAAAGGGTTCATGCTTTTCTCATGGTCATTATTAATGTTTGATAAATGCAAACAGCCTAAGTTTAAATTTGGATTACAAACTCCACTTCTGTTCCTAATAAAGAATTTATTGAACTAAGTTTGGCTTAAAGTGATATTTATACAGTACTTTGGATAGAATAGATTTAGTATGAATAGCTTTAAAGATAATATTTCCAATTGATATTTTTTTTTTGTTTAATGGCATATCAACATTTGTGGGTTATTTAATGTCAAAGGCATCCTTGTAAAAGAACAGTCATCAGGCTATTAAACCCATAGGTGTGTGGGTAAGGAGGTCCATGACTTTCTTAAAAGTATTACTCTGAAAGTGAATGTAATAGCGTGAGTGGAGTTTGAACTCTCTGACTTTGAGGCAGTTGTTCAGCATTTTAGCCAATATGCCATGAGGACTCCTCCTTAACTGATTGAGAGATGTGAATCAAGATTTGGAGTTGAACTATTTCAAATTTTTAGTTCTCCATTTCACATAAATTTGGGTACAATGCATAAAAATTAGAATCTCTGAAATATTCTGTCTGTCCAATGGCAACAGAGTGGGTCTGTTTAGTGTGAGGTAACAGGAACCAACAATATGAGAGTAAAATTATAAATTCAAAGAAAATAACCAACAATAACAGAACAACTATTTTTTTGTCTCTGTTTTAGATCATAATATATGACCACAAAAACTATAACAAAATTATAAAACAAAAAACTCATTTTAGATTTTTTTGTTTTATCCTGAATATTTGATGCAGTTTCTCAAGTAAATGCACTTGAATGAACCTGCTAAGATTACCTGTGCATGTTGAACATGATGTTTTTTACATGTAAAAGAAACAAACAAAAACAAAAAAGAAAAATTAAAAGTGAATATCTGTCAATGTCATTTCCTCTATTCAGGAAGTGACACAAATGAGTTGGACCGTTTCTTTTCCTTAAGTTGTGTAAATGAGGGGTTTTTGAAAAAAATTTGGTTTGTGCAGTAAGATAAAAAACCAAAAGTTGCTTGATTCCTTTTTCAAATTTTTTGCTTTTAATTTGTTTTGGATCCTTCATTACAATTCTATTTGTAATTATGAGAAATTAATTTTAGTTTGATGTTGCAAAAAAAAAAAAAAAAAAATCACTATCTGATGTTAATAGTACAAAAGATGATGATGATTATAACATGAATGGTAGGATGGAGGGGTACATTATCATAAAGCAATAATTCTTGCCAATTATCCAAAATCTGAATATCTGTCTTTTTCATTAGTTTCTTATAACATTATATACAATAGTCTATTTTCTACATTTGATTCAATTGCCCAGTTGGCAGGAGCTGTAGAATATACTGACTGCATCTCTGCAGAGGGGTAAGACTTCCCCAATGAGTGTCCTGGATATGACACTAAACAATCTGATGGTGAGGTTCCAGGAATGCCGAGTTCCCCTTCATTGCCATCGCACCCAGGTCCACTCTGGCCCAAAGTGGTAGCACCTGATAGGGTCCTATCTATGGGTCAAATAGAACTAAACTGTGCATTTATACTAAATTGAATTGTTTGAAATGGAACTGTTTTTTGACTTTGAAACTGTGTACTTATGCTCAACTAAATTGATTGAAATAGAACTGTTTATATGTATAAAAATGGATTTGGCATTAATAACCTACGAGGATGATGTGTCATGAAACCAAACCAAAGCAAATACATTTGATTCAAATTAAAAAAAACAAAAACAGTTACAATAGCTGGCAATGTTGTTTAATTTAAATCAAATGCAGAAAATATACAATAGTATTGTGAAATATTTTGTACTTATATTGGTATCTATCATATATATTTGTATACCTGGATATACTTTTGGGACAACAACTGATAGACGCAGTAAGAGGGTTTGAACAATATTCTTTTGAGATATTCTGTGTCCTATTATTCATATGGAAGGTACTTTATCTTAACATTATTGTACATCTTAGCAATATTTCTCGGATGATAGTGGTGTCTTTCAGTTGGAAAATGTATCCAAACAAATTGCACCAGTAATATAGAAATGGTTTCAAGAACATGAAGAAGATTTCACTTGAATCATCCTAGATCTTATTGAACACATATGAGATTTGTTGGGCCGACAAATTTGTCTTGCTGAATGTCCATGTAACTTGAGCAGTTAAAGAGCTAGCTGTGAACATCTTAGCATAATTTGGAACTTTTTATGATGCTGGGAGGGATGAAAATTCAACAATTTCATAGGGATGCAATCTGACCTACCACATCACTGCATTTGAGTGTTTGCCAATAGCTTAGGAGATCATGTTTCAATCCCTGGTTGAGTCATACCAAAGACTCAAAAATAGTACCTATTGACACCTTGCTTAACATTACATACTGTGGTGTAATGGTTATCGTCGTAGGAAATGGACACGGCGACTCCAGTTCAAATCCTGGATGAGACTGATTGCATTTCACATAGCACTAATACCCTTGGGAAAAGGTATGAATCCAATTATTCTCCCTCCAGCTATGGGTAAATAGTAGGACAGACTGGGTTCTTCAGCCTTGGTGAGACAACTAGTCTAGGAGAAGGAAAACTCTGAATTCAAACCTGTTAAACTCCACTTAAAAATTGATCTTGTGTCATATCCTGCCCGAGCAGAGGGGTTGGTAAATAGGATTTACACCTCGCTTAACATTCAGCATTATAAGTTATGTATCAAGGGTAAAGTGGAGCAATCTAGGGAAAGGAGTAGTGCTCTCCCCTACACCTCAGTGTAGTAGCTATCAAAAAGGGAGCTATACTTTACTTACATTAAAACAATGCTTTTCAAACTTTTAATTACCAAAACCCCCTGTTATTTAAAAGAAAATTCCCAGAGACCACAACCTGATTACTAAACAAGCTCTTAGATGCCCAATAATACCTTCCTGGATTTTAAGGTGTTCAAGACTCTCATATTGGGAAGGTCAAAGAATCTTATTTTTGCACACTTTGACTAAAGGAAAAGAAACATTGGCCCTGAGTGTGCATTTGTTGTAAACTAAGTTTAAGCATTTGTAATTAGTATACATATTGGTATCTTCTTCAGAGATCAGATTTTTCTGTTATGCAGTAAAAATCCCTGATTCTGAATGAATATCCAAGACTTTTGTAATAGCTGTCATCATTCACAAGATACTTGTTCCATCAATAACTGGAAAGTGGCAGACCACATCTGCGGTATACCACAGATGCATCTACTGCTCATGAGACTTGAAGGTGTTGATATATGTGACAGATGTACATGTATATTACCAGTATCACAGCTTTTGGTTGATAATGAAGGTTGTTGGAGCAGCAATAAGTCTGCTCACTGTTGTACGGTTTTCTTGAGCATGCTTGTGTGAGTGCACATGTGCATGAGAGAGAGAGAGAGCAGGTGGTGAGGCTGTTGCAATAATTAGTTGATAAATAGATTGAAAAATTAGTTGCATCTGTTTTTTCTTCTTAACCATCCAACCATTACTACACTCCACCCCAAACTCCATCCAACTACCGTGTTTGCTTATCACTGAAAAGTACAAAAATATTAATTAAATGCCAGAATCGAAGGCATATACCGATTTAAGTCAAACGATTGTCATGAGGTGTAAATGCCTTTTCTTTTCTTGGATGAGAAAAGCAATTAGATTTAATGGAATTATTTTCAGCCTCTTTAGTGTATTTATCTTTAAAATGGCTAAAATATTATTTTGATAATGTTCGTAGGTGTTTAAAAAGAGAAATTTCTTGGTGGTTAAAGTCGATCTTTTCATAAAGGACGGATAGAGGAGAAAAATTCAAATTAATTAAAGAGAAAAAACAACAACATTTAAAAGAGCAAAAACAAAAACCAAACAAAAAAAAAAACGACACATTTCAGCGAAAAGGAGGAGGAGATGGTTGGGTAGAAGGAAGGATATGAAGATGAGAAGAAGGAGGGGGCAGCTGGCCGTGAGTGAAGGAGGAGGATTTGGAGAGAAGGAAAGAAAGAAGGAAAAGAAGAGGAAGCAAATGGTTGGGTGAAACGAATGAAATGAACAGATTAAACAGAAGGGACAGATGACCGAGAAGGAAGGGGAGAAGGAAAAGAGGAAGGGGCAAATGGTTGTAAAGAAAGAAAAGAAAAGATAGAGGAATAAGTAGATAGTCAGGCTGGAAGGAAAGAAGGAAAAGAAGAGACTGCAAATGTGCGTGTGTGTGTATGTATGTATGTATGTATGTATGTATGTATGTGTTTGATGAGGATTCATCCAAATTGCCAAGATAATTTCGGTTGAGATTTTAAAGTTTACTTGTAAATTACACAAAATGGTGAACTTATTTTTAGAAAGCGCGTTAGTTTTTATCGCAATTTTTTTTAATGCAAGCAGGGAAGATTTTTCGATTTTTATCATTCGGAGTTTTCGGACTATTGTCTTCATCAGGTGTTTCAAGAAATGCCTTGAGAAGACCGGGGGAAATATCGACCGAAACGTTGTGAATATAGCTATAAGGATAATGACAATATTCCGAAAACCCTGAATGATAAAAATCATCAAGCTTCGTCTCAGAAATTCAGACAACTAAGATTTTTTGACAGTGAAAATTTCAGTCAAGTCCTCTTACAATTTTTATCCTTTTATTTCATCTCCAGAAACTCTAGGAATAATTTATATTTTCTAAACAAGACATCGACTATTTTCAAGCTATTAAAATTAGTCCTTCTCTGAATTTCTCAGTGGTATATTCCTTTGTTGAATTAGTCCTTTTGCATTTCATTCGTGCCATAATAATAATATAAAAATGAAAATTCAAAAATTCAAAGCATTGGGTTTATCAAGTCTCACTAACTAAGCACTTATATCAGAGGCATAAGTCTCTAAGCTACCAACCTACTGCTGTTTAATTCTGTTTGCTATATTTCATTGGTTGTTAATTCTTTTAGTTAGGAGGGCTTCGTCTCTTCGTTTTGATTGGCCTTGCACAGATTTGGCTGTGAGCCGAGACCTTCTAAGAGTCTCTTTTATACAATGAATTGTTTGGGGTCAATAAAATATTGGCTAGTTGCCAGTCACCTAAACATTAGCTTTGTTACCCCACCCATACCAATCTGCACAAGAATCTTGGATTACAAAAGGTAAAATAAATCAAGGTAAAAACAGCAAATTAGATACTTCGTGCATGTAAAAACAAAAGGTCGTATTGTTGTGACACAAAGTGCTTACGAATTGAATTTTATTTAAATAATCAATATATTATTTGTTGTGAAACATGGAATTTGTATCGTCGTCACCTCAAATAGTAAGAGTTGTTTTATATGCGCTCCATGTGGTCTATTATACAGATACATTGGCGACAACGCATCTCCAACCAGGAGATTGTGGACAGGGCTATTTCTGCAAGCATCAAAACCAAGATTCTTCAAGCTCAGCTTCGATAGACTGAACAAATTGTGCGCATGGATATGTCAAGAATCCCTTGGCACCTATTCTATGGAAAACTAGTTTGCGGCAGTAGTGGCCAGAAATCCCTAAAGAAAAGGTATAAGGAAAGCTACAAAGCCAACCTGAAATGAACTGATATAAACCCCTGGAATATTAAAACTGCTGCCCTTGACAAAACCATCAGGTATGCCTCGACTAGGATGGCAGCATACAAACTTTAAGATGACCGCTGTCAGTATCTCACAGCTTCTCGCAAACTAGGAGCCATTGACCAGTATTTGCTCCTGCCCAAACAGCCGGCGCCATCCTTTGGTTTTCTAAGTCATCTGCGCGTCCACATATAAAAGAGGTTATCAAGAGAACTATTACATTTTCTATGACATGATATCAAAATGAAAAATATTTGTTGTTAAAATCTGTTTATTTGAGCTTCTTGGAAAACAATAAATAATAGACAGAAGTAAATCATATACGGGCGTAACGATTATTTTATTTTCATTCGTCAATAAAATAACAGCTATGGACCCATAGGTCGTCTATTTAAATTTCAATGAATGACCAACCCTTATATACAACCAAGTCGATTGGAATATCTTGCAACACTAATCTACCTCTCTTGAATGGCCACCCCTATACATACGGGTGACAGATGCTGTTATTTGATTTCAACTCTGATTTTTCTCATTTAAAATTCATGTCCAATGTTGATTGGCTTGTAAAATTTGTCAAATGATATAAAAAACGAAACTATTCAAATCGAGAAGGCAATAGGGTTACCTGGAAACATTTTGCTTTGAAAAAGTTGAGGGTTCGGGGTACATTATACATATCTTTCATTGTTTGCAAACTGTAGCACCAACGATGTCTGTGGTTGTGAAGTGACCCTGAATAGGAAAGTTGCACGGCATGAATATGTACATTTTGTATAAGTTGGATGTCATTGTACGTGGACATTTCAGTTCCCTGGACTTTTAAAGCTGTTTTTCAAATGGTACGATAGCTGCAGGGGTGGTTAGAAATGAGTTGATCATCATTCTTCCTGGAGATCCACTCATCGTTTTTTTTATTCAGTGTCTCAATCTTCTAGACAGGTTTGCAACCAAGATTAGAAACTGAGAGTCCTTTGTGCCGTAAATAAATAATAGCAACAACTTTTCAGAACATGGAAAAGAGACTCGACGAAATGGAGATTAGAGTAAGAATTGAAACCATCTATACCACAACACTACTACAATTGTCTGGGATACTTAAAAGGGTCCTGGAGACTAGAGGAGACTTGCTGTCACTCAAATTCACGTGAAAAACCATTAGTAAAAGTTGGTGTCAAAAACTCGTCATGAAAAAAAAAAAGAAAAAAAAAAAGATGCCTTATATGAGAAACGCATAAGAGGAGATATATACAAAATCTAAATGAAAAAAAACCCAAAAACATTCGATTTTCTTTTATTTTGATGATATTATATTGGCTAATGAGTAGAGTGTTCGCCAATGGTCCGGAAGACAGGGGTTCAATCCTAGGCCGAGTCATACTAAAGACTCAAAAAATGGTAATTGATGCCACCTTGCTTAACACTCAGCACTATAAAGTACGGATCAAGGGTAAAGTAGAGCAATCTAGGGAATGGAGTTGCGCCCTCCCCTACAGCTCTGTGATGTAGCCATAGAAAAGGAAGTCTTTGGGTCACCCTCGACTAAATCAGAGAGTGCTGCTGTAAAAAAAAAAACCCCACAAGGTGTAAGATATTAACAATAATAGTTGCAACAACGATTATTCAGTTGAGGTTGTTGTGATACTAATAATGATTTAGAATATGAACTGTGATGCTTGAAGACAGGATCCAGGTAGCTGAGCAGTCCATGACCCAGCAATCAAAATAGTCCTGCAACACTCCACTTAAGCCCTAAATAGTCTAGACGAGCAATTGGAGAGTCCTGATTCGATCAATCAGATGGTTATTTCAAGCCCTGGCACTTATATGGTTGTCTCGACCATATTTTTCTAATTGCTCTTGTGGCAAACAAGAGGTCAATCCTGTTTTATCTTAAAGGTGCTTGAAGGCAGTGGCTGAGGGTCAGTTTCGCTGAGACAGCAAAACTCAAAACCAATTAAACTGTGTACGAACAAATGATTAATATCAAATATAATTATTAGTGTTTGATAGGAATACTTGAAACCATTTAAATGTGTGCAAGCAAATGAACTGTAACTTGTTTAAAGATAAAATTATCTACAAATCATTCGCTAACAAATCTCTCTCCCTCATATATATATATATATATATATATATAATTTAGAATCCAATACTAATGTACTCAAATGTCTTTAGCAACTGCTGCTATTCATAGATTCAAATTAAAAAAACTAATGCAACAACAATACACCAGTATAAACAAGAAACGCTTAATTCTTACAAAGTAGTAATGTACGTGCAAAGGTCGTATCGCTTTTGCAATACACCTCCCACTCATGATGGCCTTAGATGTGTCCGAAAGTACTAGGGAACTAATTAATTATGGAAGGTTTATTAGGCAATTCCTGCCGGATATCATTACATTTATACAGCAACTCGACAGGATAAAAACAAAATTATGTTGTACAAAAATGTATATATTGTTTAATCAAATATATCTTAACAAAGAAATGCTGCACCCCCCACAACAGGATTTAGCTTACATAATCCAAAAGGTTTGATATGCCATTAAAGCAAATAATCAGACTAGACCAAACGAATAGAAACATTAAGAAAATCTCTGGAAATACAAAAGATCATGCTCAGATTCTTAGAAAAACTCAATCTCAATTTCCTAAGAAATTTGTTAAAAACATTTTTCTTAGAGATTCGGAAAAGACGTCCGTTTTCTTTTATTATACATATAAAATATATTCAAGTTCTTTTTTATCTACAAAAATAAAGAGTTGCTTTTGACCCAAATCAACATGATTAGATGTGGGTAGCTGTGATTATAGCCAATGTACCACTGAATTGAAGCTTTAAAGGCAGAAAATTAAACAGAGAGAAAGAGAGAGAGATTGATTGATTGAGGGCTATTGTTCACAGGAGTTTTTTTTCAATATTTTATATCTGTCTGATATTAAGATGTTTTATTGGTACTTTGAGGAGTTACACTGATTGGTTTAACTTATAACTCATTTTTCATGTGAATTTAGTTTCAAATGTTTAGGTTATCAATAGTTTCTCCTCCAAATCTAGTGTTGATGAGTGGTTATTTACTAAGATTTCTGCTTAGATATGCCACAAGGCCGTATGAAAGGGGCACCCAATGAGACACGAATTCAATTATGAAGGTTTGCTAGTCTAGTTTGCTATAGAACCGCTTAGAACATACTGACTTCTTTTTATACACATTGAGATATATGACAGTGAAACCAGGTTGCATAATATCTCTCTCCCCCTTTATATATATAAGAAGAGAGGGGATAATTGTTACAGATAGTGTATTTAAATATAAGTGAATTCCCCAATGAAAAGCTTTCCTTATTACGGGACTATCTTGAAAACCTGAAACTACCAGTTGTGACTCATGTTTGTATTTGAAAATTTCGTTTTTAAATTGATTTTAAAATTATATATTACCATGAAGACTCGTGTATAGGCTGGACCTTGATTTATGGTCATGAAATAATGCCTTTTAGGAATAATACTTGATGTCAGGGGTTGCTCCTAGTCCTTCCCATAACTATTACTCTGACAATTAGGTCTTTTAAATTTGATATATATATATATATATATATATATATATATATATATATATATATATATATGATTTCTTTCACTCAGTAAAATATATATAGATAAATGTGTAGAGTTATGGATACTGATGAAAAATCAATGTCTCCATCGTGTTTGGACAAAGATTTCAAAAGAAATTCATTCCAAACAAGATGAATGATTTTTTTTCATGCTCACAGACCGAATAATAATAATAATCATCATCTTTATTTAAGAAGAGACTTCAGACAATGGCCTTAGTCTGGCGCTCCCATGTCCAGGCTTCACTACATCAGTTTTGATTACAAGTATTTACAGAATAGAGGGTAGCCAGACTAGGGTGTGGGCCACTGAGGAGAAAGTCAGAAGCACAAAGAAAAAAATAAAAAGGAAGGATGAAAAAGAAAAATACTGTCAGCTACCAAATATATGACCCTAGGGTAAACAACAGTTGATCAACAACTTTCACTCCTTGGTGAAAAGTAAAAGGTGTTATTGGTTGTATATGATGATGAGCTAGGCAGTGAGGGTTTCAAGTTGGGTTGGGTTAGGGGTGGATAGTCAGAAGAAACAAGAGACAGGACAGTGGAAGAAAGAAATCTATCAAGAAGCTTTACAAGTAGCAGGCAAACAATTTTGAAAAGTTGTTAGATGCATCAATTTTACTTCCAGTTCCTCCAAGAAGCCTTTCTCTGTTGGTTTCTTAAGAATGAAAAGGACAGGGAAAAGTTTTAAAAAAAGAAAAGAAAAAGTGAAAGAAAAGAAGGAAAGAATTTAAAAAATGAAAAAGAAAAAGTGAAGAAAAAGGAAAAACAAAAAAGTTTAAAAAAGAAAGCAAGAAGAAAAGTTTAAAAAAAAGAAAAAGAAATGGAAGAAGGAAAAGGTGAAGGAACCTGTTTAAAAAATGGTGAAAGAAAGGGTGAAGAAAAAGGAAAAAGAAAGGGTAAAGAAAAAGAGGAAAGAAGTTTATTGGATGAAGAGTAAACCAACTATGACATGCACAAAATCCCATTTTAAACCAAAATAGATTAATAAGTAAAAGCCAAAAAGATTGATTTGAGACCACCCTCCTAAAAAACCCAAAAAAAAAAAAACCCAAAAAAACTCACACACATCAATGAAATTCAATCTATGTTCTTTTTACAAACATTATTATCTCTATATCTACTAGCAATAAAATGCACCCTCAGATATAAGTTTTAACTTTTGATATAATGAAATATATAAAATAAGAAAATAAGAATGCATATGAAAAAGATTACACTTATTTTCATTTTATTTCCATATAAAAATTATACATAAGATTGTTTTTTGATATGTTTGAGAATAAAATAATATTAAAAATCAATAACATTGAGTAATTATTTGTTGAAACCAGCATACAAATTATCTACATTATATACTATGTAAACTATTATTCTAAACACACATTGTAGGATTTTAAATGTAATAATAACATAGGTTTGTCCCATCTGGTTTTCTGGGGGCTACCTGGTGTTCACATCAGGTGTGTGTTATTAAGCTGATGACTGGGTGGGAGAGACCTCCCTCTGCCCCCACCAATGCTAAACAGGGCTGAGTTTATAGCTTGACACCTGAGGTGATTGAAAAAGAGGAATGCTGACAGGACCTAGCATGAGTCTCGATTCATATGTGGGCTCACCACTAAAAAATGACCTCGCGTTAAATCCTGGCTTGGAAGGAAGTCAGTTAAAGACACGATAATAAAATGGCCTGTTTTGAAGCTAATCTAACTCAGCTAGACCATAATAGAGACCTTGTTAAAACATTAGATGCTAATAAAGATTAATGATTATTTCATAATCATAACTAATATAAGTAAATAACTAAGGGAATTACAATGTTGGTGGTGACTTAGTTACAGAAAGACACACGCATAAACTCCATTATAGTAAGATTTGTCTACGATCATCTCTCTATATTCATCTATCTGTATCTTTTTTTCATGTCTTAGTCTGTTTACAGCTATCCATCTACCTACTCAAATTCATTCACACACACACACACACACACACACACACACACACCTTTACTTTGTTCACTAGAGTTAATAGTTTAATTCAAAAACTCTAGCTAACTCCCACCATTTTCTTCATTCCTTCTCTTGTTTAGACTCTACCAATTCTATTTAATAGTTGCAAATGCAAAATAATTAGCTGTGGGCTCACATATCTTATTACACAGTCAATTCTTTATAAAAGTAGAATTTGACCAGAAAATGTTTTTTAGTAGCAAAACAGGTGAAAAGAATTAATGAAAGTAAACAGAAATTCTCACTTCCAAATAAAGAATACCAAATCAATAGGAAGAGAAAAATACTTGTTGAGACACAAATCTATTTTACCTACTTCTTGTACACAAATGTCTGCACATCTTATCTTTGTTGCTGAGGGCAATTGCATCTCAGTCATTTCTTTGCATTCTTCCAACCTGCTCTCCCACCATCTTCCACAAGCCCAAGTCATCCTGCTTTTCCATATCAACATTTTTATCTTTTATCTTGACAAGATTTTTTTTCTTTTTTTCACCAATTTTTTGGATATTGTTACCTTTGAAGTAGTGTACAAAGCAAAGGATGGAAAATAATAGAAAAGTGGACCCCCCCCAAAAAAAAAACCTGGGAAAGTGAATGAATGGAAGACAGTGGCAAATGACAACACCAGAAAGACGTGGTTTAAAATCCAAATTAGTGGTTTTGAAGGAAAAAAAAATTTTTTTTTTGGAGGGGGAATTTATTAATTTTTTTTTGTGTTCAATTGATTTTTTTTCTTTCTTTCTTTTCTCCATTTCTTTTTAATTTTTTCTTTCAACTTTCATTCATTATTATTTTTTGGGAGTTTCACTGCTTCTTTATTCTTTTACATTTTTTCTTTCCTACTCTCTCTTGTTTTTTTCCTCTTTCTTTCTTAATTATCCACTGACTTTATCTTCTATCTTTCTTCTTCATAATTTCTTTCTAATCACAATTTTTTTTTTCTTTTTTCACCTTTTTTATCTTCATATTTTTTTTCAGCCCATTTACTTCACCATTCTTAAGAAAACTTCCTTCCCAAAATAAATCAAGGCAATAAAAATTCAAATTAAATTAAAAGAAAAAAAAAAGCTTCTTTCAATTCCATTTGGAATATTTACTTGTTTCTTCACTATTACTGCTTTTTTTCCCAATTTTCTTTCTAAGGTAATTTGTCTTCTTCCATAACAAATGGTAATTCTTTTCTCCAAGAATCACAGGCCATGTATAGAATCACAAACACTAGAGAAAAAAAAATAACCTTTTCTGAAGACATACAAATTGTTCCAGTATTCAGGAACAATATACCTGTTCCCTCTCACCATTTATAAATACAGATGTGAATGAAGAACAGTTTCTTCATTTCTTTCTCTCTCTCTCTCTCAAACTGTCCATGTCTGTCTCATTCTCTTTGGATCTATACCAGACTGTTTATATCTATCTGGAAACATAGATTGTATGGTCAACCTTTTTACTATTAATCATTTGTTTGCACACAGTTAAATGGATATACATATATGATGTGTTAGTGATTATTTTGTAGGTAATTTCATTTTTAAATGATTGGCTTCTTCGTTTTTTATGGCATATCAAACTTTGTAGATTATTTAATGCCAAAGCCATCCTTCTAGAAGAACAGTTAGGGTATTATTTAACCCATAGCTGGGAGGATAAGGGGGTTCATACCTTTCCCCAAGGGTATTTGTCTGAAAGTGAGCTTAATAGTGCAACTGGAGTTCGAACTTGTTTACAACAATTCCGCTGTCCATCACTTAAACCATCACACCATGAAGACCCCACCCCATTTTTAAATGAGTTAGAACTAATTTCTTTGCATACTAGTATTGCTATTGTTTCTACACAAATGGTTTCAATTATTGCTTGCTGGCACTAATAATTCTATTCAATATCAATCATATGCATGCACCCAGTGAAGTCGTTACAAGTATTGCTATTTAACACTAATTAGTCTGTTCAATGTTATTTATTCATTTTGCACATAGTCAAATGATTCCAATTATTGCTATGTATCATGAACAATTCAGTTAAACATCAGCCATATACACACAGTTCTATTTCTAGCAATTCAATTTAGCATAAATCATTTGCTTGAATACAGTTTAAATGTCAAACAGTACTATTTGACCCATTGATAGGACCCTGTCAGGTGCTACCACTCCGAGTCAGAGTAGATCTGGGAATGATGGCAATGAAGGGATACTTTACTTCAGTTTGATCAACAGATTGATTTGAACTATCTGGAAAAATAGGTTACTTGATTGTTGTCCTCTTCTTGAATAGATGAGCTGAGATGAATCTGTTTATGTTTCAATTTGTGTTTGGGAAAGGCATGAATCAATCTTTCCCTTCTTTCCCCAGCTATGGGTAAAAAGTAGGTCAGATTGGGCTCTTTAGCCTTCTAGGCAGGCAAACCAGTCAAGGAAAAGGAAAAACTGAATTCAAAACCCAGTGGGTTGGGCTAGCATCTCTATCCCATAAAAAAATCTATTAAAAAGTCTATAAGATGACACTGCCATCACACCTACCTTTGTTCATATCTCTCAAGCTATTTTTTCTGTTCATATTCATCCTTATTTCATACATTTATTTGATCATCTCTCTCTGTCTATTTATAACTGTTTATTTCTATTTTAGTCTCTTTGGATGTATCGAGATTTTTTTTTCCAAGTGACCATATTTGTTGTCCTGTGATTAATTTGCTAATCTTACAAGCCATTAACAATAAGACAAATATTCTTTGAATGCATTACCGATTGTGATCTTGTGCCAAACAAAAGTAAGTCTAATATATCTCTGGGTTTTCTACAATAATAGAATCTTTTCTTTCTATCTCATGTTTAACATTTGCTTAAAGATTATAATGTTAAACAGAGTTCATTTCACAGACCAATTTTAAAATAAATTTGATCTCTACCGAGTAGTCCATAAGTTTTTGATTAGTTTGTTGGATTTTATACCATGTTGGTTATTTAATGTCATATCCTATTTATACATACATACATATAGATTTGTAAATGAATAATTTATTGGTATTATGATTTATAAATCAGCCAGAGCTCATTTGTTTGCACACAGATAGCAATATTTGAAACCATTTAACCCTAATAATTCCATTTAATATCTATAATAAGGAGTGAACAGTTCTATTTGACCCATAGATGGGACCCTAACTGGCATCACTACTCCAGATCAGAGTGAACCTGGGAGTAATGGCAATGAAGAAGTGCTCCATATTCTCTAAAGATCCAGAACTAGAGCCTCAATATCAGACAGTTTAGAGTCATTACAAGTATTGAATAAGTATTGAAAGAGTCTTAGCCTTCTGCAGAGATGCAGTCATCGAATTCTACAGTTCCAGTTGAATGGGCTTGCTTTTGATTAGAAACAATTCATGTTTCCTGACTTGGAACTGGATATGACAAGTAGAATTTTTGAATTTAAGACAAAAGATAATTATTTCAAATGAAAAAATTAAAAGCTCTCTTTGTAATATATATATATATATATATATTCATATTTTGGGATTTTCCCAGGCATATACATTAATATATATATAAAAAAAATTTTTTTAAATACAGATTTATATGATTTGAATTCCATCAAAAACGAGGAATGATTCGAAATCTCTCGCTGAACTAACGGAACGTGGATTCTGCACAGTGTTTTTTAATGTCAGGTGACGTATTTTAAAGAAACGAATGCTGATTTATTGATCAAATGGCCAATTTTTCTTGTCATAAACAGCCAACTTTTCTTGTTATACAACTTTTCCAAATGTTTATATATTTTTACATTTTTTATACATCCATCTATACTTAACATCACTAATATAACCCCTCATAGCCCTGATGAGGGTTCAGCAGAACCAAAGTGCTATAGTGTCGACTTTGTTTCTCAATAAATCTCCCCTTTCTATTTGGATTACTTGTTGTCAATTTTTCCTCACAAACTGTCGGATTACAATCCATTATTTTCTTCCATATATATGTTTTCATCTTGTCCACCTGTTTTATTTGTTATATGTTACATGAAAAACATTTGATTATATAGCCAGAGAGTTTGAGACTAGTTTGTGAACAAATTTTGTTACAATGGAAACTAGAATCAGAGGCAGTCAGATGAAAGCATTGGCCACTAAATATCACCTCTCTTTTTTTTCAACTGGCACCACATAACAACAGAACAAATCAACTTTGATTCTGCCAAAGTCCACAACAATGGTTTGGTTTTGTGGCACAGCTATGGAATGGATGCCACCGTGTAAAAGAAAAAAATGAGTTACCTCTATTTTATTTAGAAGCTTTACTAAATATATACCAAACATCATCACAAAGAAAAACATGGCCTCCTCTACCAAAAAGAAAAAAAAACCCCAAAAGACATGATGGAAAAAGACAAAGAATAATTTTTGGTGAGAATGTGTGTGGAAGATGATTTTCTGAGAAGAAATTATCATATTTGGAAATCTGAATAAGTGAAATTCATTTGCTATGGTTAGTGCTCATTCAGTGATTGAATAGATTATTTAGGGAATAAAATTAAATTAAAACTTGAACATTATTTCTCCTGGAAGTTGCCAGGTAATCCTGCTGATTGTCTTAGAGAATTTAAACAAAAAAACCTTGGATTTTGGCCTTGTTTTTCTTCCTGACATTTTTTTTAAGGAATTTTGTTTTTATTTTTTCAATATATTATTTCTGCTGGGCACTCAAATTAGAACCATGTGGAGAAATTTGCAATATGGAATCAGTTTCTGTAAATACTTCCGAGTGACAGAGTATAAACAGTGCATCCTTTTCCTTCTCCTTTTTCCCTGGAAGCTCTGTCAACAGCTGATTGGATGAGAAGCATCTGTGAAGGGCAAAGAAGGTAGGAAGAAAGAAAAAGAAAAAGAAAAAGGAAGAGTAATTATCTATCTGAAGAGTTCTCTCCCTTGAAAGTTTTTATCATCACCTGATAACTTGAGGAGAAGGAGGGGAAAGAAAAAGACAAAAAGAATTGAGAGAAGAAAGATGTTAGATAAAGGAGTGGTGGTAGGGGAGAAATGGGTCTATATCACCAGGATTCCTTTGCACCCTCTTTTCATCACTATCTTTAAGTGCTACCTTTTTTATTTCTATCCCTCCCACTGACCTACTCCTCCTCCTCTTTTTAAGGGCTACCTTGTATTTATAACTTCCTGCTCATCATCTCAGAGTCTGTGTTTAAAGGATTTCAATTTGAAGAAATAAAGATGAGTATAAATTTTTCCCCTTGAACAACTTGAAATCTTTGAGAAGGGATGAGGTAAAAATGAAAAAGCTCACAATATCAACAACAGTTTGCTTAGTCTGACACAAGGCCACAGAGTGAGGGAAATCTAAGGTTGGAAGATTATGTTGTTCTAATTTTTTAAATGGGGAGAACTTGCTTGTCTTGAAAAAAAAAAAATTATTATTCATTTTTAAAAATGAAGTCTCAAATAGTGACCACTGGCTCCAGCAGAAAATAAAAAACAACCCAAGCCAAAAGATATATCCAATGGAGGGGGCCTTTTGTTTATAAAATTGATTTTAATTTCAGAAATTTGAGAAAAGATATTGGCTATATGGCAGTCAACAAAGTTCAGAAAGAAATAATCTTTAGGGTTTAAAACAAGAACTTATCTTTGGAATCTCATCATGGAAAAAGGAAACATACATTCTAATACTTGAAAATTTGATCTGTTCATTCAAAAATTACTCCTTCCATTGATATATAAAAAAACCCCAAAGTTTTATTTGGTAAAATGTTAGAAACAATTGTTTTATGACAAAATAAGAGTTACAACTTGGAAGAGTTATTTATTGTCAAAAAGAACAGGCCAGTTTTCTTTGCATTTTTAGGTAGCATTTTAACTTTGCCAATACTTCTCAAGAATAAACTCATAGGATGTGACTTCCCCAAAAGCATATTTTCTGGGTCTGAAAAAAATCTCAAATCCTCATTAGGTTGCTTTGAAAATATCACATCCTAAAAACAAGTAGCATAAAAATGATTTGTTGTTTGAAAGCATCACATCCTAAAAACAAGTAGCATAAAAATGATTTGTTGTTTGAAAACATCACATCCTAAAAACAAGTAGCATAAAAATCATTTGTTGTTTGAAAACATTACATCCTAAAAACAAATAGCAGAAAAATGATTTGTTGTTTGAAAACATCACTGTGATCAGTTTTATATCTACCTATTCTTTTTTTATCTTTCACAAAATTTGTGTCCTTAGTAACAAATGTATATGAGGGGTGCTGACAAGTTCTTCGTCAAACCAAGAAGAGAATGGCACTTTTTAAAAATTTTAAAAACTTTTACTGATTTCTTTTGGAAGGGTAAAGAAAATTCTGTGAAACAATGTGTCAAATGTATTGGTTTGGTTTGTTTGTTTAATTGCATATCAGCCTCTGTGGGTTATCTAATGCCAAAGTCATCCTTGTAGAAGGACAGTAGTGGTACTATGTAACCCATAGCCAGATGGAATTAGAGAGTTCATACCTTTCCCGAGGACATTAGTCCAAAAGTGAATGTAATAGCATAGCTGTTGTTTGAACTTGCTAACTATACTTTTAAT
Organism: Sepioteuthis lessoniana; assembly: GCA_963585895.1. NCBI lineage: Eukaryota > Metazoa > Mollusca > Cephalopoda > Myopsida > Loliginidae > Sepioteuthis > Sepioteuthis lessoniana. The sequence goes on along the minus strand of CAUZXS010006248.1, from coordinate 92,253 downwards.
GTGAAGTATGTTGGTCACTACACTAAATGTACGGTTTGGATTTAAGGCATATCAACCATTGTTGGCTATTTAATGCCAAATCCATTTTTATACATATAAACAGTTCTCTTTTAAACAATTCACTTTAGCATGAGTACAATTTTTTGTTTACACAGAGTTAAATGGAAAAACAGTTCTATTTCAAACAATTCAATTTAGCAAGAGTACACAGTTTAGTTTTATTTGACCCATAGATAGGACCTTATCAGGTGCTACCACTCCAGGCCCGTGTGGATCTAGGAGAAATGGTAATAAAGGGGTACTGCACATTCCCCAAAGCTCCAGCATTACTGAAGCTTCACTATCAGATTGTGTCATATCAGGACACTCGTTGGGAGAATCTTACCCCTCAGCAGAGATGCAGTTGATGTATTTTGAAGCCCCAGCTGAGTGGGCCACAGAACACTCGTTGGGTGAGTCTTATCTCTTTGCAGAGATGCAGTTGGCGTATTCTGCAGTCCTAGCTGATTGGGCTATACACTAACAGAATTTGCATGTCTAATGTATTGAACTCTGGAACAGATATGTAGAATAGCATGTTTTATGTATGTTTCTATGTCATTCCTTTCTTGGTTTGGTTGAAAGGTTTTCAGTCACCATCAAACACATGTATGTATATACATGTATGTGTGTGTGTGTGTTTGCATCTATATATATGAATATAGTCATGTATAAAAAATGTTTCTTGGGATTTGTGCTTCATAATCTCAATCTAATGTGACAAGAATACAAGAATAAGCAAGAACTGATACAAAAGATGCCATGGTGCTTAGAGACACAAATGCCAAAATAGTGAGACACAAGAATGCTAAGTTCTTTGTCACTAATTTCTTTTTTCTCTTTTGTCTATTTCTCATGGGTTCTTATTCTTTCTTTCCTTTTTCTCCTCTTTCTCTTGTTTTCATTCCCTATAGAAAAAAAAAGATATTTCTTTTTCTCTTTCAGACCTCCCCCCGACTTGCAAGAATTTTTCAATGCTTGTCAGAATTGAAATACAATGCCAAAGTAGACGAAAGGCCTTTGCAGTGACAAGTGAAGACTTGCAAACTCTTCTCTGCAAATGATGATTTCCAATGACCACAGATGAGCAATCCAGAAATGGTGGATCATTTTCTCATGGATTACAATGCGGATCTTCTGGGATTTTTGCTAATCCATTGCTTTGGCTTACTTAACAAAAAGGTCTTTGTGTGGGAATATATAAATAATAAAAATATTGTTAAAATTAAATCATTGATCGAAATCAAAATATTACAAACGATATTTTTATGAAAAATTATTAAAAGAAAAAAATGAAAATAAGAGAATGAACAAAATTTAAAGAATACAAAAATGATTGGAAAGAAAGAGAAGAAAGAATAAAATGAATGAATGAGAAGAGGAAGGGGAAAAATATAAAAGGGAACTTGAACTCCCTCACCCCCTAAAAAAAACAACCTAAAAGGCCAATAAAAAGGGTCAAATCAGTCATATGGGAATGAAATGATACACCACTTTTTCTCTCTACTTTTGGCAAGAACTATCACCTTGCATAGCAGAATGTTGGGTTTGGAAAGTGAAGCCAGAAAGTGAGTGTGTGTGTGTGTGCGCCAGTGGGAAGGGGTCTTCTATACTTAGGGTGGGGCTGGGCAATGCAGGCTGAAGAAAAAGAAGGAAAGTTTCTACTCCTCTCTGGTTCCAAACTAAAAATTTAAACACTCTTGGGATTTGATAGAAATCAGGGTTTGGTAGGGGGTGATGAAAAAACTCAAGGTTTGAAACCATGGAGGTTAAAAAAAAGAAAAAGCTTAAACATATGAAAGCAGGAAAAGCCCAACTGGCAAAGGAACTGAAGATGTTTCAGAACCAAAGATGAAGAACTAAGTGGGAATTGAAGCAAACTACTGAAATGGATAGAAAAAAGCTGTTTTTTCTTTCTTAATAGAAACTCCATTGAATTAGAAAAAAAGAGACATTTGGAAACCCCCTCAAACTGAAAATGAAAGTATTCTATGAATTTGACATAAAAACAGTTTTTTTTTCTCTTGAATGTCCAGGAAATAAAATAAATTTTAAAGCATGATGGGAAGTTAGAACTGAGAGATTATATGCTTATCAGAAAACCTTTTTTTCTTTGATCATAGCAGAACAAAATAAAGAGGGTCAATAACCATTTAGTCGTGGGATTTTGTTATCAGATCAGGAAAAAAGAAAATTATTGCAGAATAAAATAAGTCGAGCTGAATTTAACCAGAGATAATCCTTCAAGATGAAGTTAGTCTAGATAATGAATTAGCTAGACTAACCATTCTTTGCAGTTGACTCTACAGCATTTCTGTCTGTACTCTTTCTAGACTTAATGTAATCAAAACAACAAAGATCAGGAGGCTCATTCAAATAAACCACAGAATAATATTTGATACTTGCATCTACACAGTGTTGTCAGGTTAATATTAACAAAATAATTTTAATGACTTCATGTTTATATATAATTGAAGATTGTCTACAAACACACTCACAGATATTCTTCATGTACACACACACTTATGATAAACGGTCTGATCAATCTTGATATATGAGAGCCGAACAATTTGGTTAAAGACATGATTTGTTTTTAGTGGTGAAAGTTTGTGTAGAACCAGCCACACTTCTTGGATAAGCTGATAATAGAAGAATGATGCATTAATATATCACCAATTTTCCTGAACATCATTCTGCAGATTTTGAATTCAGTTTTTTCTTCTCTTAGAGTGGTTGCCCACCAAAAACTAGAGAATCCAATCTACCTTACTATTTTACCTATAGCTAGAACTGGATACCTAATCATTTGCACTCACTGACAGGGGCATATACAAGTAAGCTCATTTTAGGTCACCTTTTATAGATCCCTCCATATGTGATGAGCGATAAATGCCTACTAACAGAACAATTGCAAGTAATAAAAAAAAAAAAAATAATGACAAGTAAACCCATTATATTTCTATTGCAATACCAGTCTTTAATAAATACCTCTGTTCTATTGAGAACTTGGATGATTGAAAAATGTTGCTCAGAATGCACACAGGCTCTTACAAAATCATCATTCATTGGTGAAATGGGCTGGAAATTACTTTATTCACAAAGCTTTTTAAGTGTATTACTTTAATTAAAAAACCCTTGTTGTAATGTACAACTTTTACTTGGTTACAGATATTCATGCACAAACAAATGTGTGTGTGTATATATATATATATATATATATATAAATAATTCCTGTCAACATAAATACAGTTGATTTGACATTTTTCTCATTGCTGCTTGATGATTGTGTGATCCACATGAAATTTTAAGTAACAGACTTTACGAGAACATAATTTGGATATTTTACGTTTTAGACCTGCTCTACAATAGTAGCATTGAACTCATTTTTAATGCACTTATTTTTATCTTATATATATTATATGGAGGATGAGAGTGAAAAAGAAAAAGAGATTTCCATTTAAAAAATCTAGACAGATATACAAGGTTATGTGTATGTGTAATGTTAGTTAAAGAGAAAAAGAATTGAGGAAAAAAATTTATGTAACTGAAGGGAAACTGAAGTTCCAAAAATAATACATTTTACAATCTCAATATGAAATGTGTATATTTTATTTGAGGCCAAATAGATTTAAAAGATAAAATTGAGCATTAAATTGGGTTGAAACAATCTCTTAAGTAGGCTTCAGAGTAAAACTGTATATTTGATATATTTGTTCTAGTTGTCTTTTAGTTTTGCTACTTTGCATAAAAGCAAAACAAAAAGAAGAAGAAAAAAAGGAATGATGGAAAAATGATGACTGATGTACAATAAATGTTACTTATTTGAAACATTTTCTAAAATAGAATCTAAGCTGTTCTAAAAGATAGAACAAACTAGAATAAATAGAAATTTATCAATCTTGGTTACAAACATTATTTTTTGGTTTAATTTTGTAAAATAGATTTTTATTTTTCAAGTCTGGAGATTTTGTAGTAATTTTCTTTTTTTAATAAGATTTTAGGGATTTAGTGATAAGAAATCAGCTTTAATCTTAACAGTTTTATTTTATATTTTTTTTTAGAGAGATTTATATCAAGGCAAAAGGTCGGAAAATTAATTACTAATATTTTTATTGTTACTAATATTTTGAAGGAAATGAATGACTAATTTAGCCTTCAAGTCTTTTTGACATTTTTTTTTGCTTTTACTTAAAATTGTTTTCAAAGTTCTCTTTTAAATTAATTTTTCTTTTTTGATAGATGATACTTATATAACAATATATTTATTGTGATTGTCATCTTGTCACTTGACAAAAAAAATGTGATAAAAAATTCTCTTAAAAATTCTTAATGTATAAATCACAAATTCTTTGTTTTTAATGATAATCAAATAAGTCTATTTCATTTCTATATGAATAATTGTTTTTTTTTAATTCACCCACATATATATTAGTAGCAAGTAAGTGGGCTGTTCGGAGTCAAGGGCGACCTGAAGGCTCTCTTTTCAATAGCTACTACATTGAGGTGTAGGAGAGGGTGCTACTCCTTACTCTGGATTGTTCCACTTACCCTTGATCCATATGTTATAATGCTGGATGTTATGCAAGGTGGCATCAGGTACCATTTTTTGAGTCTTTGATATGACTCGATTTGGGATGGAACCCCGGTCTCCCCAGCCATTGGGGAACAGTCTAACAATTATGCCAATGGGACTGTATAATACATTATATATATATATATATATATATATATATATATTGCTCTAATACTGATATTTAGTAGTCTTAATGTTTAGATATAACAAACTATATTATTGATATTGATATCTATATGAATCAAATAATAAAATGTACAAACTTAAGAATAGTAATGTTTATATACATAATATGCATTTTGTTTAAATGTACAAAGTTTTTGGACAAATAGAAGATCCCAGAGACCTGATATTTTGAATTGGATATTAACTGGATCAAGTATTTCTTTCCTATTAATTTTATTTGTCATTGTAATTACTTGTAAAAAAATTAGTAATGGTTGACTGTGCTACATCTAATAATATCTTGCTTGAGAGCTGAAAAAACTGTCAAAAATGAAGATGATGGTGATACAAATTGAAGTTGGTGCACTTGGAACAGTCCCCAAGAGCTTGGATAGGAGAAGAGAGGCAAAATCAAGACCATCCAGATTACAGCATTGTTAAAATCTGCTAGAATACTGAGAAGAGTCCTGGAAATCTGAGGAGACTTGCTGTCTCTCAGAACTTCAGTTAAAACTGGTGTGAAAAACTCACAAGGTGTGTAATAATAATAATAATAATTGTGCAAGAAGTTTAAATTTAATCATACGAACAAATGGTATATGAACAACCCAGAATCCATCCTAGAAAATAAGATGCACAAAATTATTCAGAATTTTAATCTTGGCCAGATGACCAGACCTTGTGATAGTTAACAAAAAGAAAAAAAACGTGACCCTGCTGAATAGAAGAATTTGTCATCCCGGCTAACATCAGGGTAAAACTGAAGAAAAAGGGGAAAAAAGAGATAAGTACGTAGACCTCGCAAGAGAACTGAAAAAACTATGAGACATGAAAATGACAGTAATACCAATTGTAATTGTCATGCTCGGTACAGTTAACAAAGGATTGGTACAGGGACTGGAGGACTCAAAAATAAGAGGACGAATGAAGAGCATCCAAATTGTTGAGATCTGCAAGAATACTAAGAAGAGTCCTGGAGACTTGAGGAGACTTGCTGTCACCCAGATAGCAGTGAAAAACCATCATCTAATGCTGGTGTGAAAAACTCACAAATGAGTCAAATAATAATTATTTAAGACAGTATTTTCTATTCTTTTAAAAAATTTTTCATGATTAGTTTGCTATTTCTTTTAAGGAAATACACATATGAATGTTAAAAATCTGTATGTCTTGCTAGCATCATAGCTACATTATTTTTATACTAATATTATTATTAATAATAATAAACTCCCCTGTAATATTATATTGAGGATAATTTTACCTTATTTAATTATTTTTATTTCAGTATTTCTACAGTCTTTTTGCTGTTCTGATATACTTTGCAATTTACCAATATCATCTTTTCTCTCTCTTTCTTTCTCTCTCTTTTTGTCATTCACTTTAATTCTTTGCTTCCCCACCCGCGGCACACACAAACACTTGTACCATACATTCTCTCTCCACATTTCTTAAAACCCAATAGACTGATTTCCAGTGTTCAAACTGCAATGTGTGTGTTGCACTTTGGAAGACAACAGTTCTTAACAAACAAATTCATGTTCAATGCATCAACTTAAATGGAGTAGAAGAAACCCTATATATATATATATATATATATATATATATATATATTTATATAGTGTGTGTGTGTATATATCTTCAAACCCACCCTCAGCTCCCTCCCCCACTATCTCTTTCAATTCTTCAATTTATTTTTTATACTGCATTTTTCTGTTCATATTTGCTTTTGCGCTACTCCTCAATTTTCATTTCCCAGCATGCTCTGCAACTCATAGCCATTTTGATTTTTCTCTTTATTCTTTACTTTTACAAAAAGATTTTTTTCCCTAGATTTTTCTTATTATTCCACTCTACTTCAATCCATTTCATTTATTTTATCCCACTTTACAGAAAGTTTTTTTTCTTTCTGTCTCTTTTTTTTTTTTTTCCTGTCTCACCCAAGTCAATAAAGGCAAATGCAAAGAGACAGTGATAGGACAATTAACAACTTTTCCACATATAAAGTGGACTGATTTCTGAAACATTAAAATATTTCTGTATCATAATTTTTCAGGAGCTGCCAAGAAGACACACTGTGGCTGATATACATACATTTATATGCAGACATTAACAACAAATAAACAACTGTGATAGGTTTTTTTCCCCCCAGTTTTTGTGATGTGGATCATTTTTCTTTTATTTGTTAGTTTTGTCAATTTTCAAATTTTTTCCTTTATCAAAGATTTGGCAGTAAAAACCTGTCTCTCTAAGTTAAAATGTATTTCTAAAATATTGTCGGAGAAACTGAAGAAGTTGCAACTTTGTTAAAATTTGCAAAATAAATTTTTTGTATTTGAGAATATCTCCAAATTAAGACAAGAAACTGAAATTAAAATCTACTTATGTATAAAAGACTATGTGATTTTATTTTGATATTTATTATTTTTTGGTTTGGTTTGGTTTTATGGCATATCAACTATTGAATATATGATTTTTAAAGACATTTTGTAGATAGACACAGTTAAATGATCAAACAGTTCTATTTCTAACTATTCAATTTAGCATAAGGCATTTGTTTTCCCAGTTTAAATGTCAAATAATTCTATTTGGCCCTATCAGGTTCTACTACTCTGGGCCAAAGTGGACCTAGGTGTGATGGTAATGAAGAAGTAGTCCACATTCCCCAAAGCTCAAGTCATCAGATTGTTTAATCTCATATCCAGGACATTTATTAGGGGTGAGGGGTCATACTCTTGTGCAAAGATCCAGTCTGTGTATTCTACAGCCCCAACTGACTGGACTATAATTGTTTTTTTTTTTTTATTTTGTATATCTTTTGTTATAAATCTTTGGTCCAACTTTTGTCAAGTTGAAGCTGTATGTTAAAATACTTTAAAATTATTTCAGGATTAAGATGAACAATAGAAAATATAATTTTGGGTACCTTCACAAGGGCATAATAGATATAATTAAATTTGTGCCTTGGTGGGGAAATGGAACTCTGTAATTTTTTTAACAGTACTTGAATTGATGGATGACTGCAGGAAAAGTTTTTAGGATTAAGTCTTGGTCTCTTCTATTGATGATAGTTAACTTGTCCTGAATTTGTGGGTTTGTCAGCTTGTTTATAAAATATTTAAAAAGTTGAAAGATAACTGAAGAGATCAGAATTTGATAGAAGAGAAAAAACAAAAGTAAAAAACAAAACAATTGGTGTAAAGAAATATTAAATACATTTTTAAGTGGTTCCTTTTCATTTTAGTTTGTGACTTGGAGTAAAATCAAATAAATTTTGATGATCTTTCAAACTTGCTTGGTATCTTCATCCCTAATTTTTACTTGTTGCACCAACTTATCAAGATATCATTTATTAACATGTCCCTATTTTAAAATCTCTCTCTTTTTTCTCTCAACCCTGTATTTTTTTTTCTTTCTTACTTTCTCTGTTTCTTTTTCTTTCTCTACACCCTTTAACAAGTAAAATACTAGTTTATAAGTGAAACCAAATACAATCAGCCTTATAAATCAATTTCTTGATCATGCCAGTTTTCCTCTCAATACATTATTTATTAGGAATTATGTTTAAGTTAAATTTTTTTAAAACATTTCCTTCTTATATAAAGAAGGTTAAAAAAAAGTAAAGAGTAAATTGAAAATTTTTCTTCAACAATTCCAAGTGATTTGAAAAGATTATGGTCTTGTTTCCATTACATATAGCAGGAAGAGTTGCCATGGCATAGAGGTTAACATGATAGACTGAAACATCATAGTTAGCAAGTTCCAACTCCAGTCACATGATTACATTCACTTTCAGACAAATACCCTTGGGTAAGGTATGAAAATCCCTTAGCACCCCAGCTGTGGGTTAAATAGTACTACTACTGTCTATCTACAAAAATAGCTTTAGCATTAAATAACCCACAAAGGTTGCTATGTCATTAAACAAACAAACCAAAGACATTATGTATATTTCAATAATTGTCTCATTGATTTTTGAATGTTAGTCAATAAGGAATAGAAGGTTGATTGTTAGCTGTATGGAACTCATGGTTTGCCAAATGCATTTTGAAAATTCTAACCAATTCTCATGAACTCTTCCAACAAGATTATGATACAAATTTATATTAAATTTGATAATGAAAATTTAATAATCAATAGAAAAATAGATTGTTTGTAAGTTTTGTTGGGTAGAACTTCTTTATTTGTGAAGACAGATGTATATATTTGTGAATACAAGAAATATTAGCTTGGTTTATTTTGGTTTTATGGCATATCAAACCTTGTAGGTTATTTAATGCCAAATCCTCTTTATACATATATATTGAGTATATATGTAAGTGAAACAAGCTGGAAATCATTTTTTTGCACACAGTTAAATGGTTTCAAGCATTCTATCCAAAACCAATAGTTTAATCTACTGATAGTTAAAATAATCGGTGTTTATGGCATATCAACCCTTGAGGGTAAATTAATACCAAATCCTGTTTATACATATATATTGAATATATATGATTTGTAAACATTTTGTTGATAACATTTAATAAACCTAAGCTCATTCTCTGCACACAGATGGTTTCAAGTATTTCTATCTAACAGGAATATTTCTATTTACAATCAATTATTTGTTGGCACACAGTTAAATGGTTTCAAGTTCTATTTCTAACAGTTCAATTTAGCATAAGTCATCTGTTACACACAATCTAAATGTCAAACAATTCTATTTGTATCTACAGTTGAAGAACAAAAAAGTAAAAAAAAATATCTTTACTTAATTTTATCTTGAGTTTTCATATTTGTTAAGTCGAATGTAATTGCAAAATTACTTAACTATTTGAATCATTTTTTGACAGCATGGGTAAACTAGTATATATATATATATATGTATATATATGTATACACACACATATGCATGCATAAGGGTCAGCTTGAAAGTTAATTAGCTGACTGAGATGCTCTCATGGAATGTAACCAAATGAAGTTTATTTTTCAACATAGTAAATTTGTCATTTATATACTTCTTCCATCAGTGTTGCAGTGCTTGGATCTCATTAGTAAAAAAAAGAAAGACATTAGCAGATATGATGTCATCATGAGCTTTTCAGCCCATCTTAGGATTTATATATATATATATATATATATATATATATATATAGGGTTTGTTGGATAGTGAGAAAGAGATATACACACTTGGATACAGAGTGATTGAGTGATAAGTTGAAATGGGAAGGTTATATATATATATGTGTGTGTGTGTGTATAGAGGTAGAGAGAGAGAGAGAGATAGACAGACAAACAAACATATATATTTTTTGTTTGGGTATGTTAGGTAGGGTGAGGAAACTAAAGAAAAGAGATTTCTTCAAGATGTTCTAAATGCTATATTTTCTGATAATATTCAAAGATTTCCATCAGCAGTTATCATGATGATCTGGAGCAGATGCCAAAATTTCTATCTAAATAATTTTTTTTTCAAAATGCTTCATTATATCAGCATTCTTCTTTAATTCTATTTTTTTTTTCCATAAAAAAACAAACTAAAAGCAAAAACCAGGAAAGCATGAAATGATTGAGTCATCATTTTTTCTTTTTTGAGAATAACTTTTATTTTTGAAGAAGGAGAAAACTATTTGGTTATACCATTCCAAGTGTGTCACAAGATAAAAAAAAACAAAACACGGTAATTGCCTGAGATTCTTTGTCTCATGAAGAAGTGAATTTTTCTTTTTGAACTACTCTTACCTTTTAAGCAAATTACATATTGGTCGGTGAAAAACTTGGCCAGGTACAAATTCTTAATTAACTTTCCAATCAATTTGTAATGAATTCAAACAAAAATCTTCAAGAAACAAATTCCAAGTCAATCTAAAAACATCTGGATATATCAAGAGAGATACATTCAGAGGTAAAATAGAAAAAAAAATCCATAATTCCTTGGGTTTTTTTGTCCTTATTCAGTATTGTTGCTTTTTTATTCTTAATTCAATTCACTCGACTATTCCAAGTAAAAGAAAACTAAAGATTTATTGGAATTTTTTCCTTCAATAATTTTTATGTACTTAAAAGTTTCAGATTTTTATCAGATAACAATTTTTAATTCATTAAAAAAAGACAAAAAAAAAAAAAAAAAGAACAAACAAACCTTGTTCTCCATTAATTTGGTTTCAGTTAGTACCTCTTACTTTACAAAAAAAAAAAATCAAACATTGAAAAGATTACATTCTAATGAGTGATATTTAGGAAGGTAATCTCACTGGCTATTGATAGTTTGTTTCTTACTGGATGCCTAACTGTTATAGCCTTGTGTCTGCTTAAGCTAAACTTAATGAATATATAACAACACACTAGAATGTTTAATGACTAAGATTGATGAATATTCCTTGTTGATGACATAGACTGGTGTTCAAGCCCAAGTAAAAGAAAGCATTTTAATGGCTGATTTTTAAGGTAGACAAGCTTCAAATAAAATCAAGATTTTCCTGTGAGTTTTTCAATGGAATTTTTCATCTCAGTAAGATGTTTGGAAAATTAAACAAAAATATAAAAGAAAATAAGTTCAACTTTGAGTAATTCAGAAGAACGATATTCGCTGGTCAGAGTAAAGAACTGCAATGGCTTCATGATCAAAGTTCTATGAATGGTGTTAAAATATGCAGCAAGTTCCTCTGCTATGGAATATGAGTTTGAGTCTTGTTTAAATTTATTTCATTGTTCAAAATTTCCACAATTTGAAGGCTGAAGAATAGATTAGCCAAACGATACAACAAAAAGATGAAGATATTTAGAATGAGTGCTGAATGAAAAAAAAAAAAAAAACTATAAGAAAATTATTAGTTATCCTCTAGACGACTGTGCACCTGGGTGTAGACTGGCCGAGGGCAACTGTACAAACAGAACCTAGAAAACAATTTTGAGCCCTACGAAACCAAACGTCCACAGTCCTCTTAAAACTGTTTTAAACACAACCAGAAAATATACAGAAAGACAACAGGACATTCATCAACCGCAGATAAGTGTATTATAATTTTAACTTTGTTCTTTTAAAGACTATTGATTGCTAAAGGAAAATGCTTCAGCAACTCTTTCGCACTTCTTATATAAACGTATTTAAACGTCTTACTGCGTTGCTTATTCTTTCTTATGACCCAAATGGGGGATGTTGTTAAATTTACCATAAAACAAATACAAAAAAGCAAAAAACAAACTTCTTTTTAATTTCTTTTTAAATGTCTGAGTTACTTTTGACCGAATTATATCAAAGTTTTACTAATTTAAATTTTTAGAATGTTCATGTACTGTCAAACAGCAGACTCCTTAGAGAGTATAGAGCTTCAAGTTTCTAATTGAATTGAACTTGCTTTATTAAGTTAGATAATTTGAACATTACTGCATTCATAAAACATTCGCTACGATTTGCTTTTTTTCTGTATTATGATTACACAGAAATAGGATCGTCTACTTATAGATAAAATAGGTAGTGTAATCGTTATTGTTGTAGGAAATGGATACGGTGAATTGAGTTCAAACCTGGACGAGGCTGTTTGCATTTCAGATAATGCTAATACTCTTGGGAAAGGTATGAATCCAATTATTCTCCTTTCAGCTATGGGTAAATAGTTAGACAGAATGCCCTACTATTTACCCATAGCTTTAACCTTGGTATGGCAACCAGTCTAGGAGAAGGAAAACTGAATTAAAATCTGTTAAACGTTGCTTTAAAATGACTGAGTCACACCCTGCTTGTGTGGAGGAGTTGGTAAATGCATATAAGCAAAATATAACTATCGATTTTATGGCTTGTTGTCATGGTAACACGTAGGTAAACTCTGGTAAGTTGAAGAAAGAAAGAAAAAATATCGGAGAGAGAGAGAGAGAGAGAGAGAGAGAGAGAGAGAGAGAGAGAGAGAGAGAGAGAGAGAGAGAATTGATTCATCTGTAATTTATGACGAGAACTATGTGAGTTATAATGTTGATCAGAGATCGGCTATCTACGACCTGCAAGCCTCATTTAAGTATGTGACAAAATCCTGCCGACTTCACAACAATTCTTTGTTTTCCTGAATCTTTTTTAAAACCAAATTCTTTTCAAACCCCTCAAAAAGTTAGCCGACTCTTGATGTAGAAAATCAACGAATATTATTACCCAAAGATGCCATTCTTCTGTGTAGTCTTCCATAGGTAAAAAGGAATTCAATCGTTTACAAACATTTGATTGAATTCTCAAAATGGATAACTATTTTAAATGTATATTCATAAATGAAAGTTTATACAAAATCTACTTTAGCTTAGGCTTTACTCTAAAACTAAGAATTTCTCAAGATTTGATAGATTTATTGATTTTAACGGCATTTCAATCCGTCTAGGTTTTTTCTATGCCAACAGATTTGGAATCACGTTCGTTGTTTGTCCATATCTACATTTTTGTTTGGTTGTTTTTGATGTTTTTCCCCAAACGGTCCTTTAAAATAGGAATGACTTTTAAATAGATATATCCGACCCACAGGTAGAACCCTAGCAAATACTACCACTCTGTGAGCCTGAGAATGTGACGAAAGACACTCTTCTGGAATTAATGATGACTACTAACTATTGTGATTAACGGCTCATTGGCTTTATGAGTAGAGTTTTCGCCAATGATCCGGGAGACCGGGGTTCAGTCCCAGGTCGCGTCATACCAACGACTTTAAAAATAGTACGTGATACCTCCTTGCTTAACACTCAGCAATATAACGTACGTATCGAGGGTAAAATGGAGCAATCAAGGGAAAAGAGTAGCGCCCTTCCCTACACCTCGGTGTAGTAGCTATTGAAAAGGGAGCCTTCTGGTCATCCTCGATTACGGTCGCTAACTTTACAACTTTCTAATTATTGTGACTAAAAAAAAAAGAGTACCTACTATTGAAGATTGGTTAGCCAACTAATCTTTCAGATCTTTTACTATTGCAATGAGGTCGATCTCAACTGTGTAACCACTTTAGTGGCCTTGTGCCAGGCTAAGTTAAACTTGGTAAATATCTATGCCGGTGGAAATAATCAAGCGGTTTCATATCAGCGACTTACAGACATTTCTATGGCAATTGAACTTTCATACATTATTACATTTTCGCTTTATTATTTATTTTTCTATTATGCGATAAATATAATTATTTTCCTGATAACTGGTTCCTCTAATGCACTGTTTTGTATTACCTTAAGATAAATATTTTATTACTCATATTGATTATAATTTTTTTGCAAAAAGAGAGTAAAAAATCTGTCTGTTAATGCCTTTTCATGTTACCTCCAACACAGACCCCAAAAGAAGTTAAAGAAATAAAACGAATTCCTTGTCACCCTGAATATTTTGTTGCACGAAGTTATAGGAGAAAGAGAAGAGCTTAACGCTTCCAGTACTAATACATTATTTTCATATAAACCGTTTTTATTAGAATTAAGTTTCGAGGTTTTGTAATCAAAACACCGGAGATTTATAATCTTGGCATCAACTGATAATAATTATAATGATAATAAAAAGGAAAAAAAAAAAAAAAAAAGAAACTTAGTTCTTTAAGTATTTCAAAGCCCAAGATTTTAAGGACTGAATATATTGAGTCTGATCTAAGAATCTGGCCCTTGGTAACAGCATTCATTTAAGGAATTTCTTCGCCTGACATATCAAACATGACCTAGAAGTTTATCAAATGAAAATGTTGCTTGATCGATCGAGAAAAGATGTCAGATTTTTCTTTTCTTCTTCCAACGTTCTAAGATTGGTTTGGCATTAAAACCTGTTTATGTATTTTTAGAGTACCTATTCAATCTCCAAGATTATCTAACATTTATCTGAATCCGTATTATTAGAGTACCTATTCTATCTCCGAGATTATCTAAGATTTATGTGAATCCGTATTTTTAGAGTACCTATTCCATTCCTGAGATTATCAAAGATTTATCTGAATCCGTATTTTTAGGGTACCAATTCCATCGCAGAGATGATCCAAGAATTATCTGATCTCTTATTTTTAGAGCCAGCCATTCTATAACCGAGGTCGCCCAAGACGTATCTCGATTCAAAGTTCAGGAATATTTTCAATTGTTAAAAAAAAAAAAAAAAAAAAAAATGAAAACCGCAGTCGAGGATATAAAATAGAACACTATTTTGGGGTTTAATCTTTTTCGAAAAAAACGAAAAGCAAAAAAAAACAAAAGAAAAAATACGAAAACAAAGAAAATAACCAAAATACGGCGACGAATTAGGTTCAAATTCTACCATTGTTATATTTCCATTTTTTAGTAGAGAAAAAGTAGAAAAAAAAAAAAAAAAGAAAAAAAAAAAAAACAATCCCTCAAACATAAAAAAAATCGAAATATGCTACAGTTTAGTGATATTTTTTTAAATTAGAGGAAAAAAATTAATTAAAAAATCCGAAAGAAACGGAAAATCATTTTTATTTTCCACCTTGTTTTTCTCACACTTTCTTTTTCTGGATTCTCTTTCCGCCCTTCACTTCCTCCATTTCCTTTGTCTTGATTCATAAAACCTTAAATAAACTTTGTCTGACTCTCACTCACACCCACATCCAGTCATTTAAATCTTCCTTCTAATTCTAGTACCCCCTTCCTCCTCACTCACACTTCATCCGTCCTCCCCACTTAATTCCTTGCCTGCTTTTCTGTTCATAACCCATCTTCCCACCTTATGCCTTTTCTATTTCGTCTCTTTTACTTCCCCCACCACTATCGTCTGCCTCTCACTATCTTGTTCAACCATCTTTATTCTTTTTTTTTCCTCCCCCACTCCTGCAAACCTACCCACGTCACTCCTCTCTTTCTGTTTTCTCCTCCTTTCATTCTCTACCAATCTCGATATCTACTCACCCTCCCTCCACCCATCGCTGCTAAATTTCTTCCTCACTATTTTCCCCCTTTCACTTTCGTCCTCTCCCCGCACTTTCTTTTGGCTCTCATCCCTTTTAACCTTTACTTTCAACTCAGCCTCTTTTTGTAACCCACTTCCTAAACTTTTCTACTTTCACTTTCACTATGCCGCTGTAATATTGTCGAGAATTCCACCAGAAAATCACAACGTATGATTATGCAGCAGACAATAAATATTGATCGCTTTTAGATTTACGGGGCTGAAGAATTTGGGTTTTACCCATTAAGTGGGCGAACGAGGAGTGAATGGTCGAACTTTTAGTTATACAAGGTATTATTGTTAGACTAACTTAGTAATAAAGATCTTCATAAAAGAGTACACTCAAACAAAAATAACAATACGTAAGGATTATTTATATATATTAGGATATTCGGAGAGTAATTTCATTTTACCAGAGAGGATATAAAAATAATTGTTGGTAAATTCATTTAAATATTATCATCAAAAATCTAATTTGCTTTACCTTCAGCAACTGCAGCTCAACAATTCCCACCAAAGATATAATTGTTTGAATGGAAGATACTTCCACATTCTTCATACTCTCTAGATTGAGTACTTAGAGATTTTCATTTGTTTCCATCACAAGAATATTTCGTAAGTGGCTGAACATTCATAAGAAAAAAAAGTTAAAAAAGGTCTTTTTCCAGTGAAAAACCCAGAATCAAAAATACGCCTTCTCGTTGAAATGTAATCGTTAAAAAGAAAGGTGATTACATTGTTGATGATGATCTCAACATAAATTTCAACTTACCTTTGTTTTTATATCCTCTTTTTCAGTGTTTGTATGTGCTTATATATGTGTGTCTTGCATGTGTATGTATATCTATCCTGAGAATAATTGTCATTCAACAAATGGATATGCCATCTTACCAGTGCATTTTTCGTCGCTTCTCTTATAGAAAGTCAAAATTTTCAAACACACACACACTAAAAGAAATATGTTCACAAAACTTACCTCCTGTGGATGACCAAAGGTCAAAACTATTTGAGAACAATAAAAAGAATTAGCAGAAAAGAAATATTCCTATTTGTTTTATCTCTTTAGTTAGACAGTAGCGAGCATAAAGATGAGAACGATGTTTAGAAAAAGTCTAAATGTGAAATAACGTTTTATTTTAAAGTTTCGTAGAACACTTTATCAAGGAAAAATAAGGATATAAAGGTGAATTATATAATTCCAAAATATAAAGCTCAATAAACTTATTTTGATAAAGTTATAAGAATAATTATATAACATTCGAAAAAAAAAGATGATCAAAAACATCTGAACGATTAAATAAATCCGTAAAATTTAATAATTATTTGGTATTGTTAAAACATTTTTTAGGGTAAGTGTATATTTTACTAAATTTCACCGGTTCTTTACCGGCTCTTACATTGTAAACATGGCGCAAAAATCTGTTACATCATTGGAACTGAGAAAACTGATTGTCAAGTTACGTAATGAAAATAACTCTTGATTGGGGATATTTCGAAGACTCTGGGGAAATATAAAAGTGTTATTCAAGGTATTTTGAGGAAACTGGGTCATGTGAAGCTAAGAAAACACCTGGTAGACATAGGAAAACTACTGCAAGAGAAGACAGATAGATTAGTAATGGACCAAAAATGGATCGATTTGCGACAGCAGTCGCTATCTCTAAAAGAGCTAATGCTAACCTTTGCATTAAAATATCAAAGCACACTATTTCACGAAGAGTTAATGAAATAAATTTGAAATGAGCCGATTGAAATTTGCCACTGAACACATTATATAGACTGAAGAACAGTGGGGTTGTGTTCATTTCAGCGATGAGTCAAAGTTTAACCTGTTCAGTTGTGACAGGAGAAGGTTCGTTCGACGCAGTTCTAAGGAATGATATTCACCTCAGTGCACTCAAAACAGCGTTAAATTTGGAGGAGGAAGTGTTATGGTGTTTGGCATGATTTCAGCTGCTGGTACAGAACTTCTTGGTAAAATTAACACAACTGTATACAAAGAGATATTGAAGAAACATGCACCTAATTTGAGAACTGCAATTAATCAACCAGCTGTATTTATGCAAGATAACGCCCCGTGTCACACAGCGAAGTCTGTTAAGATATTTCTTTCTGAGGAGAATGTCACTGTTATGGAGTGGCCAGCTCAAAGCCCAGACATGAATCCTATTGAGAATGTTTGGAAGTTACTTAATGGAAGATTTAAGGAAAAGAATTCAAGAAACGTAGAACAACTATGGACTAATTTGAAAGGAGAATGGGAGAAAATATTTATTGATGAATGCAAGACATTAATTCGCTCGTGTAGCAAAAGATGCCAAGCCGTTATTGAAAGTAAAGGTCTACACATCAAGTACTAATGAATTATGAACGCTATTTTCATTTAGATATGATGTATCCATTATAATAGTATGATTTTGTTAATCGTTCTGATGTTTTTGATCATCTATTTTTTCGAATGTTATTTAACTATTCTTATAATTTTATCAAAATAAGCTTATTGAGTTTTATATTTTGGAATTATATAATTTACCTTTATATACTTATTTTACCTTGATAAAATGTTCTGTGAAGCTTTAAAATAAAAAAGTTATTTCACATTTATACTTTTTCTTAACATCTATATGCTCGCTACTGTAAATACAGATATGTGCGAGTCCAATACATATGGACAGATTCTTAACACACATTAATATTTTTAGACATGTACAATGTGATAAAATTTATTTACAAATGGAAAACCAAATTTAGGTAGGGTTCAATTTGTTGAGATATAAGCAAAACTTTAAGAACTTTTTGTGCAAACTTGGTGACCTTTTCACAGATATTAAGCTGTAGATGACGATGAAGAGAAAATTACTTCTGGAAGTCTTTTAGACAGTGAAAAAAGGCTTTTCAATATTAAGAATTGTTAACGTTTTTTGAACGGTTTAATCATTTCGTGTATTTGTAGTTTTGTCACATGTTACTTGAAGAGAAGATAGGCTATTTTGCGTTGCCTAACTTGCCGTAAGTCTAGCTTCGTAAAAGTCTGCTCGCCTTGCTCTTTTAACAATCATATTACGTGAGGTGTCCATCCATCTATTTATAGTTGGTTTTATCTCCCTCGTGTTTGGCTTTATATAACTATTGTCCCATAATACTTAGAGAGGAGATTGGTGTTGCCAAGAGTAAGTCCCTTTTCTCTGAGATGTCGTTATGGATAGAAATCCAGCGCTTGAACGCCCTCCGAATGAAAGGGCCAACCAACCGACTAACACACGTACCCACAGACTCTATAATCCGATCTTCTTTTAATCCGACTAAAATTTGATTTGAACGTTTTATTCATTCGTACTAAATATCACTTCTCGATGCTTTCAAAATTGAGCTTAAAAGACAAAGATGACAGAGACAGACGCATCCGAGTAAATCAACGGATGATTCATCTCTAAATTTGCATTAGTGTCCTTAAGTCTGTCATCATGAAGCTACAGGACTCATACAATGAGAATCGAACTCGACACACAAAGGAATGCTCTGTGAGATTATTTCATTGATTATCATTTAGTTTGGTTTGGTTTATTTTTATGGCGTATCAACTATTGTAGGTTATTTAAGGCCAAATTCATTTTTATACATATAAACAGTTCTATTTCAAACAATTCAGTTTAACATAAGTACAAAGTCTAAATGTTAAAGAGTTCTATTTGATCCAGAGAGGCCTTGGGAGCGATGAAAATAAAGGGGTGCTCTGCATTCCCCCAAACTCCAGCATTAGTGGAGCCTCACCCTCAGATTGTTTAGCCTATTACTTAGAGGTAGATGATTTATATCACCAAAAATAAATGAAGGATTTCAGTAATAGAAATTATTCATGTATTTGTATCACTCCTGTGTACTGAATACATCATTTAAGTACACTAGTGTTGTACAAAACATTAATATCAGTGGTTTATAGTATATTGTTTTTATGGAATCTAATCCTGTCAACCTGAAATGGCTCAAGTCTGACCAAATGGTGACTTGAGCCATGAAGCTCAAAATTGAAGATTGGCACCAAAATATATAGTACCTGTTCTAATTGAGCACACAATCAATACAAACGAATCAATGAACTAATAGAGGCTATTTAAAAAAGTTTGATATCAGTTGATATGTACAGAGTATTTTAGAAAAACTTATCATTTCGTAATCTAATAAACTTGACTAATTCTCGTTCAAATTAGATTTTAACAACATGTTTAGAAACAACTAAAAATTCTATGTTTAAACGTTTTTTTTTTCAGTGAAAAGAAAAAAACATCAAACATTGAACATAATTTTGAGCTGTTTCTACACATGCTATTAAAATTTGAGATGATTTAAATGAGAATTGGTTAAGTTATTAAAAGACGAAATGATATAAATTTTTCTGACACACACTGTACATCTCAAATGATTTCAAATCTTTCTGAAGCGTCCTGTGAATCAAAATTTAAAAAAAAATTACTCAACTACTGTCGCTTTCGAGTTACGTCGCCGGTTAAAAGCAATTATTCTTAGTGTTTGTACAGAATAATTCAGCCATGAAAATTTAATTCTTCTTTAATGAACGAAAATTACATAGAAATATCATACTTACAAGTCGTCATCTACATAAAAGTAATTTTCAGTCATTTGCTTCGTATTTTTTTAAATTCCCAAATTAGGTCTTCAACTAGCTACAATTCAGCAATCGGACATTTCTTTACTCTTTCCCTCCTTAATTACCAAGAAATGTGTCGAGTTATGGCCGATTGCCAATTTGTATTTGTGAGAATTAACTGTAACTGTTCAGTAAAAGAAGATAAAAAAGAAATGGACAAAATTACTGAAACTTTTATCAGGATGGTGAATATAAATATTATATTTCTATATCATTTGTTTCTACATTCAAACAAATCTAACGTAAATTTTCATTGGAAGCTATCCTGTACAATCACCTAATTTTATTATAAATTATTTTAATTTTCTTTAATTTGAAGAGTCAGGGACGAATTAATCAAAAGTACATTAAACAGAATGAGAAAATTTGTCTTGACTTCCATCGATTTTGACTAACAGCGTCTCTCAACCAATTAGTGACGTTAGTCAAAGTTTCTCTGTATATACTAAAAGTTATTTACATATTAGCCTATAAATCCTCACTAACACTAGTGGTTAGGGCTTCAGTATTGCTAAAAGGCTAGGATTTTGAATGATGATTTTCAAGGTAGGTACCCATCCCTCCGCTTGTTAGATAGATGGAATACAATCATTTTTATTCTTATTTCCCACCACTTGAATTTTCGTCTTTTAGAGAACTTTGCAAGCAAATACACAGCAACCTCGATCGTTTTGGGTGCCTCGTGTGGTGTGAAATGGTAAGCCTTTGAACTACACTCAAACTCTCGAGTGACGTCATGGTTAACAAGCTCAGGAAATTGACTATTGTTTGCGTCTTTGATTCTCATTAAGTGCGTTATACTTTTGACCCCGTGTCAAAGTAGTTTAATCTGAGTAAATGATTATTAAAGAATATCTTGAAAACCTTTGCTAGTAAGGTTGATCGTTGTTAGTTGCGTTCTACATTTTATCTTTGTGTCAGACAAATCTAAAGTTAATAGATATATTTGAATCACTGGTTCTGAGCGATTGTTTTTCATGCAAGCAATTATTAGTAAGTTTGATCCTTGTTGGGTACTTCACGGCTGTAGTCTTTTGTTAGACTAAGCTCTGTCAAAATTTAACATCCTGGGCACCACGGATACATACCCCCGCCTCTACCCTGAATACAAATGCAGACATATCCCTTCAACTTCTTCCCGTCCACTTTCATTTCGGTTAATTCCACTTGGTTTCAATGCCACACGCAAGCGTCTATTAGCTTGTATGGTCTTGTCTTTCATCTTAGGTTTTTTTTCCTCCATCATCATCAAATCCGTTCTCTTTCACCCGGCATCTATTTGCCATTTCCCTGGTCTTAATTAACGATTAACAGACAGACAGAAAATACGGCAAAATTTATAACAATAAAACACAGACGGCAATTATTATCAGCAGACAATCCAGGAGACATCGTTCCTGTTTTTTTGCAGATTTAGGGGGTGAGTTAAGGAGGGGTAAAAAAATGGATGAAATGAACGAGAGAGAGAGAGAGAGGACAAAGAAGAAATAAAAAGAAAATGGATGGAAGAATGAAGAAAGTAGTGAAAGAAAAAAAAAACGGCGAATGAAGAAAAAAAAACGAAAAAAAAAAAAAAAACGTAGGGAAGTGTAAGAGAAAGAATGAAAAAAATAAAGGAAAGAGGAATGAATAGGAAGAAAGTAACAAGAATGGAGAAAGAAAGGAGGAAGAGGAGAGAAAGGAAGAAGCAAGATGAATTGAGAGGAAAAAAGAACAAATGAAAAAAGAAAATCTGAAAATTTGGTATGAAAGGAAGGAACCAGGAAAGCAAAGAAAAAAAATTAGAGCAGAAAAAGAGGCATCAGATCTTTAATTCCTTTCCATCCACAATGACACTTCAAGATCGATGACTAAAATTTTGAAGAAAACCAGATTTTGGAAAACCCAATGTGGAATGAACTCTAGGTTGACAATTTACAAGTCAAGCATGCTATTCAAGCATATATATATATATATATATATATATATATATATATATATATATATATATATTATATATAAATCTTGTATTTTTCTAAGTGTATTTCTAACTATTTCACTTTTTCTTAACTACATAATATAACCTATTCTACTGGCTAGGTTCACATCCTATCCTTAATGAGAGAGTTTGGATTCAGAAAAAGACGACAACATTTCCTTTTAGGGAACATTATCAAATATGCTTATAAAATCTAGAGAACAGTTTCTTTTCCCCTCCTCCCTCACTTTTGTTCTTTTGGAAGATTTTTCTTTCCGCTGACATCCTTGGAAAATAAAGTTTTTTTTTCTAGAAAAGTCATCTTCCTTTATTTTATTTTTATCCTCCTTTCCTTCCTTCTTTAATTCCTTTTCCGGTATCTACCATCAACTCTTCAAGTCTGCAAACTTTAGTCACCATTCTTAAGTCTGGCTCCACCCAAGATTTCCACCTGGCTCTTACTACATTTATTCTTCCCATCAATAACTCTGTCCCCATCTGGGAAAATTAATGAGAGGACTAGTTAAGAAGAAGGAGGAGGAGAAGGAAAAAAATGGGAGTTTTTGGTGTTGAGGAGGACATATTTATTACTCTTTTTCTATGTTTTTTTCTCTCTTATCTCTTCTAACCAGTGTGTTCATGGGTATATACAGACAACTAGAAATATATATATATATATATATATATATATATATATATATATATATATATATATATATATATTATAGATATTAACTAAGCTTATCTTAGTCTGACACAAGGCCATGTGACATGTATTGAATAAAATCCTCACAGTAGTAATATTTTAGTTATGTGACTAGCTTGTTAACTATTACTGCTGAGTGAGTCACCCAAGATTTGTATGAGAAAAATTTGTATAAAGGTAAAAATTGTGTGAAATAGAAATTGGAAAATTACTGGTTGGTTGGGTTTTATGGCATATAAACCTTTGTAGGTTATTTAATGCCAAATCCATTTTTATGCAAATAGTTGGTCCTATTTCAAACAATTCAGTTTAACATGAGTACACAGTTTGTCAAAAACGTTTCTATTTCAAGCTATTCAGTTTAGTGAAACCGTTCTAATTCAGCTAATTCAGTTTAGTATAAGTACAGATTTTGTTTACACACAGTTAAATATCAAAACAGTTCAATATTAAACAATTCAGTTTAGTGTAAGTAGAGTTTCAATGTCAAAAACAGTTCCATTTCAAACAATTCAGTTTAGCATAAGTACACAGTTTAATTGTCAAAAACATTTCTATTTCAAGCTATTCGGTTTAATCAAGCAGTTCTAATTCAAACAATTCAGTTTAGCATAAGTATGCAGTTAGTTCTATTTAACCCGTAGATAGGGCCCTTGCAGGTTCTATTTCGAGCAATTCCATTTCGCGTAAGGCATTTGTTTGCTCACAGTTTTAATGTCAAACAGTTCCATTTGACTCTTAGATAGGACCCTATCAGGTGTTACCACTCGTGGCCAGAGCGGACCTGGGAGCATTGGCAATGAAGGGATCCTCCACATTCCCCAAAACTCCAGCATTACTGGAGCCTCACCATCAGATTGTTTTGTTTGATAATCAGGACACTTGTTAGGAGGGGGGTTACTCCTCTACAGAGATGTAATCAGTGTATTCTACCGCCCCAGCCAACTGGGCTAGCTTCATGGGAAGTGTTATGCATATATATATATATATATATATATATATATACTAACCTACTATCTACCAGCATTCACGGTTACCAGGAAAAAAGAAAAAAAAAACCTGCTAGGAACGAGAGATAACAATATCTTGAATCACCGCCCGGGGGGAAAAAGAAAAAATATCATAGGACAAAAAAAAGAAAAGAAAAGGCCAACTTCGTCACACTAATTGAAAAAAATCAAGAGATATGCAATCAGTTGGTCAAAAGAAAAATAAAAACCCACCGTAAATTGCTGCAATGCTACAATTACAAGAGTGCTCAATACGAAGTAGAGCCGATTACAAAAATTAAATTAAATCGCGAGTCGGAATTCTCCTACTAAAGTTTCACCTCAATGGCTCATCAGAGAGTTTTGTATGAAGAGTTTGCTGAAAAGTTCATAGTCAGACCAAGGAAGGAATAATCAAGAGACATGAAACATACTTGCTATTCCTCTTATTTACCTCAAAGTCAGTACGAAACTACCTGATGAGCCGTTGAGGTGAAACTTTTGTAGGAGAATTCCGACTCACGATTTAATTTAATTTATATATATATATATATATATATATATATATATATATATATATATATATATGATTAGGAACTCTTTTTATCAATTCAGTCAATAAAAATAAAATGTCAAGTTGTGTATCAGTATAAGTAATATAATTAGAATTTCAAGGATACACCAATCAAATTCAATACTAATTATTTTTGTTCTTATTTGTGGATTTAATTAGACTTTCAGTTTTCATCAAGGATCATGTTCAGAACTGCTAGTCATCTTATGTATGAAGACTTTGCTGAAAAGTTCATAGTCAGACCAAGGAAGGAATAACCAAGAGACATGAAACAGACTTGCTATTCCTCTTATTTACCTCAAAGTTCCACAAACTTGGTACATAGTTCTTCAAATCTCTTTAACCTATTAAAATTAAAATAAATTACTAAAGAAAAAAGAAAAAAAAAGAAAAATTAATTCTTTTTTTGGTTGGCCGAGAACTTTTCTGTGCTCTCATGCTGAAGCAGATATGCAAACACAATTGAACAACTGTCACTAAGGGTATGTAGAGATCACATAACTGCTGCATATGCAATACTTGCAATGAATTACCCATTGCTTGCACTTACTCCTCTCTCCTCACAACCCAGTTGAAATTTTTCCTCATTTCAATTTGTCCCTCTGACCCCTTTTATCTCTCTCACTCTCTCTTTCAAATATTTTCTTTATTTCATTCCTTCATTTTTTATTATCTGACTAGTCTCTTTCGAGATGTCTTGAAAAGGTTCCTGGTTCTTTGGATCATTTTGTGGTTCCCAAAGAAAAAAAAAAAGCTACAAGGATTTTTATGCGCATCTGCAAATGTCAGGAAATTACCGTCAGTTTCACTTGAAGAAAGAAAGTTTTTCTTTTCCTTTTTATCCCTTTAAGATAAAAAAAAAAGAAAAAAGAAACAGCTTCCTATTACCCGCCCCAGTCCAAACAAGCTATTAATTCAAGTTCTAAAACTATCAATATATACATTATCTTATATTCTGGACATTACTTTTTATATAATCTTGACAGTATCATTGACCTTATTGAGGCAACGGAAACCTTTGCCCATTTAACAAAAATAACTTTGCATAAAGAACATATATATCCACCCCAGTGCATCATTGTATACGTTCAGATTAAAGAAAAAGAAAGGCAGCTGTCTTTTGTTCAATACAACAAAATTAGCTTAGTCTGGCACAAGGCTAAATAGGGGTTCACCTGATGTGGATTGGATGTACTAACAATGACCTATGAGATAAATTTATGCTTTGCTGCACTACAAGAAGTAAATAGTCTCTTGCCCATCCTTTAAGTTGATCAAAAGGATAATTGTTTATTTCTATGTCATTAATGTTTCACACTTCTTACTGTCTGTCTGTATCTATATGTATATATCTACTGCATATATCTATTGTCATTCACAGACAGACTGTTTCATTGTATAACAACTTTTCAGTGTGGCTAGATATGCAGGATGCTTCAAGCTGGGATCGAAATCCACCTAACTTTATGCTAGACTTGATATCTAACTGCTCAGCCAATTTGGCGACCTACATCAGCTTGGAAAATTAATGCATTTGCATTAACTTTTGTTTGTTTACATTTTGTGCTCAGTTTATTAACAGAGATTTATATATATATATATATATACCCACACACACATATATATGTGTGTGTGTGGGTATATATATATATATATATATATATATATATATATATATACACACACACACTCACACACACACACATCTGTATACAGACACATTTATATATATATATATATATATATATATATATATATATATATATTGAGCTACCGAAACTGTGTTATCACCCTGGTTGGCGGCTGACGAGGATAGAGTATCGCATGTGCTTTCACACGTTGTATGATGAAAATGAAAATTTAAATAAACAACAAAGTTGGCTGAAGTAGAAGCATTGGGTTATTTGAAAATGGTTCAAGTGGATGGAAATTGTTTTTTTCTGGGGTGGTATGGGTGGTTTAAATATGAACAGGGGTGGACGCAAGAAAAGAAATTCTGACTGTTTATAATCAATTTTCATCTATCTACTTTATTCATGACATTTAGAGTTCAGGTTGACATAACCTCTTTGCATGACCGTGTTTGTAAAGAAATGTGAAATCCTAAATAAAATCTGAAATAAAAAAGATCTGTCACTTCCTCTTCTTATGACAAGTGAATGACAATCTTGG
The DNA here is from genome assembly GCA_963585895.1 of Sepioteuthis lessoniana. Lineage (NCBI taxonomy): Eukaryota > Metazoa > Mollusca > Cephalopoda > Myopsida > Loliginidae > Sepioteuthis > Sepioteuthis lessoniana. The sequence continues at coordinate 65,539 of CAUZXS010006248.1, read as the reverse complement.
GTAAGAGTCTATTTAAACTTATCTCCAAATTATAAATTTTAGACCCCCGCCTCACTGTCCTCTTACTTTGAGGGAACTTAATGAGTGATGCAGCTGACAGAAGAAGAATTTAAAGATACACCCAGTTTTGTAATCACAAGATAAATGAAATATTTTAAGAGGTTTTTCTTTTAGCCTGTTTAGTTGTTAGGATACCTTCATTTACTTATAAAGAAATTTGTAATTTGCACTGGTTATTATTAAACATTTCTTTTATAATTTGTTATGAAATTTATATTTCTTTTTTAGTAAATATTTCTTTCTTTCTCTCTCCTAAAATGTTTGTGTGTGGATATAGTATGTTATTGGTTCTTTTTTGTTGGTTTCACTTGTGGTGTATCAATTCTTTAAAAAACAAAAATCAAAAACATTTCTCTTGATGATGACAATCTAAGGTCCGAGTTTGTTAAGAACTAAAAATTAGTATTAATTTTGTTCATCTTTATACACACACACACACACATATACATATACGTACATAAGTACGTTTCCAGACTTTTTTGTACAGGCATTTAGAATTGCCGTAGACTCTTGAAAATTCAGTATGTTATTGCTATACATTTTATGAGATGACTAACCAATTTTTATGATTTCAGGTTCAAATGAACAGCTACAGCAGCAATTGGAATACACCCTACTAAAGCCTGATTGTCACAGCTAGTGACTTTCAAAAATGCAATCTGACACTTTAGAAGAATGATATGTGATAAAATTCTGTTTTAAACTTGGAAAAAATGCCACAGAAACGTATGGAATGCTTCAGACTGCTTTTCGACCATCTTGCATGAATCGAGCATCAGTTTTTGAGTGGCATAAGAGATTCAAGGAAGCCAGGGAGCCTGTGAGGGATGATGAGAGGTGTGGGAGGAGTAAGGAAGTCAGTACACCAGAGTTGATTGGCCAAAGGGTTAGGGTTACTATGTTGAGGTTTTAAGGGAGTTCAGGAAGAGATTCCTAAGGAAGAGACCTGCAATCTTCAAATCGGGTCAGTGGCATTTCCACTAGGACAATGCACCAGACCACAACTCCATCCTTGTCACGGACTATTTGACCAAGATGGGCATCAAGACAGTTCCTCGGCCTCCCTACAGTCCAGACCTTGCTCCCTGTGACTTTTGGTTATTCCCTAAGTTCAGAGGCTGTCGTTATGAGACAATTGAGGAGATGAAAAAAGCTGTGATGAAGGTCATTGACACGCTCACACAAGAGGACTTCCATGGGGCGTTCCAGAAGTTGTTGGAATGGTACAAGAAGTGCGTTGCACCTGGAGGAGATTACTTCGAAGGGGACTAGAGTTTCATGTGTGTACTATCAATAAAAGTGCCCATACGAATAAAGTCTGGAAACTTATCGTATGCCCCTTGTACATATATATATATATATATATATAAAGTAAATAATGGAGAGGAATCTGACAGCATGGAGAAAACTGAAAAACAAAGTAATCCAAAAGTGAGGAATTTATTACAGACAGAGGAAAGTTGACGTTAAAACATTTCGGTCTTAACGAACCTTTATTAGGACTTTAAAATAGTAAAACAAGTGCTTGATAGAACATTGATGGATGTTTAATCCATTGTTGTTTTGGACAATATCTACATAATCCAAACCAATATGTATATGCTCAATTACTGATATTGAGTAACTTGTATGTAGAAGTTGCTCAATATCAGTAATTGTGCATATGCATATTGATTTGGATTGTGTAGATATAGTCACTGGTGCGTGGTGACTGTCACTTTCTTACCTATGTGAACATCAAACAAAAAAGCATTGACTGTCTCCACTATTCAAACTGAGATAGAGATAAAAAGAGAAACATAAAAAGATATAGAAACGCTCATATATAGAGAAAGATTTAGAAACATACACGCGCATATCTATATATATATATATATATATATATATATATATATGTGTGTGTGTGTGTGTGTGTGTGGAGAAAAAATTGAAAAACGAAGTAATTCAAAACAATGTAGGATGCTTAATACATTGTAGTTCTATCAACACTTGTTTCACTATTTTGGTGGCAAAAGCTGCTTGGTAGTGCCAGGAGTGGCAGTACCACCTTGAGCTACCCAAACTGAGTTATCACCTCTGGTTGGTGGCTGATGAGGGCAGGGTATCGCACATGCTTTCACATGTTATATGATGAAAAAAAATGTTCTGATGAAGGTTCATTAAAACTTTTCAGTTTTAATGTCAACTTTCTTCTGAAATAAATTCAACACTTTTGTATTTGTTTTTCAATTTTTTCTCTATTCTATTGGATTCCTGCCCATTATTTACTTCCATGTGTGTGTGTGTGCATATTTATTCAACCCCTCCATAAGAACAGAGTTTGACATAGTTAATTTTTTTAAGCAGAGTTTAACAGGTTTGAATTCAGAGTTTTCCTTCTTCTAAACCAGTTGTCTCATGAAGGCTAAAGAGCCTAGTCTGCCCTACTATTTACCCAAAGCTACAGGGAGAATAGTTGGATTCATACCTTTCCTGATACTTTGTGAAATGCATTTAGCCTTCTCCTGGATTTGAACTCTGTTCACCATATTTATTTTCTACAATGGTAACCATTACCCTTGTTATAATGGTGAGAGTGTTTGCCAATGGTCTGGGAGGCCCGGGTTCAATCCCAGGTCAAGTCATACCAAAGACTCAAAAAATAGTACTTGATGCCTCCTTGTCTAACACAGCATTATAAGATAGGGATGAAAGATTAGTAAGGAAAGGAGTAACACCCTCCCCTACACTTTGAAGTAGTAGCTATTAAAAAGGGAGCTTTCACGTTGCTCTCAACTATGGTCAGCCAACTCCCTCCTCTCCAGTGTTGGGGTTGAGCACTTTAGCAAAGGAGTTAACAGTTGCCACTGGCATAATGCAAAGCTCTTCTACTTTGGTTCCTGATAGTGTAAAAATGTAAACAAGGGAAAGTTAATGTTAAATTCTTGAGCTGAAGTTGAGTCCTAAGCTTGACTTAGAGGTATGTCATCAGCCTGATGTAAAGTTAGGCAGGTTTCAATCCTGGCTGGGAGCGTCTTGTGTGTCTAGCTACACTGAAGAATTATGATGCAATGAAACAGTCTGTGTGTGGATGACTATATATATATATATATATATGTATGTTGTGGACCAGTAAAAGGTCTGGAAGAAAGACATGAACTCGGGATTATGTGAAACAAGCATATTGAACGAAAGTATAAATACAGCATAGGTAAAAGAGTGTTGAACATCAGTCTGACTGCCAAAGTGTTAGGCTGGAGTTAACTTAACACCAAGATGAATATTCTCCCGGTATTCATAGTAATAAAAAGAGTTCATTAAAGTCCGTTAGGTAGGTACCATAACACATACACACACACACACATATATATATATATATATATATATATATATATATATACACACACACAATGAAGCAAAATTTCTTTGTACAATGTCAGGGGATTCTTTGAAGGTTACTCAGATATCTATTGGTTGTACATACTCTTTAAGAAATTATTTGTTAAAAAGGGAAAAAAGTGATATTTATTTTGTTGAAAATGATAAATATAAAAAGTTCATTTGAGACTGTTTATTCTTCCTTTTTAATCTGGAACAAAATACAATCAAAAGTGAAGCAATTGATTACTGAAACTGCGAGTGGTTATGCAATGGGTGCAACCACATGTTGGGAATGATTTGCCTAGTTTTAGAGACAAGATTTTAAACTCAAGGACAAAAATTGCTCAGGAATAATCAAAAAGTGAAAACTAATGAATTTGTGGAGGTTTTTAAAGAAAAAAAAAATGCTGTACAAATATTGAATGACCTTTAAAAAAAAAAAAAAAAAAAAGAAAAGATGAATTAGTCACCTTGTTTGAATGCTGTAATGGAATAGGAAATACAATTTCTGAACAACAAACTGATTGAGTTGTTGCATAACACCTCTTCCTAAGTTGCAATAATACAACAAATGGTAATAAAGTTGGAATGGAAAGTTTTTCTATATATGGTATATTTTGCAGACTTCAGGCTGTCTCTTGTTTAATTAACAAGTTCAAGATACTGAAAATTTCCTCAAAGAATTCACAGAATCAAAAATAGAATAATTCTTCTGTGAGTAAAAAAAAAAAAACCCAACTATGAACTGGCTTTGATGAGGGATTAAGGATTCTAGGAATTTATATGAATAAAAGAATTTGTCAAAAAAAAAAAAAATGATAGAAACTTTTGTATCATGTATATATGCATGTATGTTTATACACATGTGTCTGTCTATGTATTTTGTTTTTGATTGAAACTATTGCCTATATTTTTATCAAGTATCTAATCAATTTAATTATATTCCATCATAACAATGATCAATATAAAGCTGATATGGAAGGGATTGTGGGGTAATGGTTATTGTTGTAGGAAATGGATTCAGTAACCTGAGTTCAAATCCTGGTCCAGGTTGTTTCTATTTCACATAGCTTTCCCATGGACTAGGAATACAACTATTCTCATTCCAGCCATGGGTAAATAGTAGAGTAGACTGAGCTCTTTAGCCTTGGTATGGCAACTATTCTAGGAGAAGGAAAACACTTAATTCAAAGCTGTTAAACTCTGCTGAAAAAATTGACCATGTGTCACATACTCCTGTGTAGATTGGGTTGGTAAATACGTAAAAAACTGATATGGAAGAATTAAAGTGAATGCATGCATACACACACAGTATCCCAATGTATTTATGTGTCAGTGTAGGAATATATACTTTTTTTATTCACATACATATACACACATCTCACTAGAAAAACAAGCAAAGATATCAAAAATTGAATCCTTAAAATTAACTAAAGATTTTTAGACAGAATCTTTGTCAACATTTTTATAAAATGAAAAAAGAAAAAACATATTTCTCAACAGCTCTATGATTTTTCTGTTTGTATTGATCTTGGGGCCAATCAATATCAACTCAATAATCTATATTGAATGGCAAAATTCAATCAGAAATGTGATTAAATTAGAAAGGGATGAAAAACAAGACAAAAAAAGGTTGGACATTCCAATTCAGTTAGAATCTTGTCAAATTCTTGCTTTCTTGAAGAGAAGTTCAATAATTTTGCTGACATCTTTTTCTCTCACTTCCCCATTCTTGTCACTTTCTTAAAACTCCCTTCCTCTTTTCAATTATTCTCTCATCTTTTCTTACCACTTCCTTTTTCTCTCACTCCTCCAACCTCATCACTTATTCCTCTCATCCTCCTTATCACTTTCTTTTTCTCTTTTACCTCCACCCTCATCACTTCCTCTTTTTAATTTCTTGAATTTTTATCTTTGTCCAATAAATAGAATCATCGGGAAAACTCTTTGTTGAATTCATTAGACATTTTGTTATTTTTTCTTTCAAAACAAAACCACTTACTTTTATTTGATTAAAAAACAATGTATATCAGATTCATCTAAGAAGTTTATTATAATTCAGTCAAATTTTTTGTTTAGTGTGAAAATCTGACAATTTTAATATAAAAAAATCCCTCTTAAAATTCATGCACAAAAGGCAAACAAAATCAACAAAAAGAAAAAACAGAGTGTCACAAATCACAAAGCACTGGTTCTGGTTAAATCCTTAAAGTTAAGCAGCAATAAGTCTGTAGGGGACTTAGATGGGTAACTTCTTAAAAACAGTAGATGCCAAGAGCAATCTGAAGTCTATGTGCCAGACTAAGTAATGCTTAGTAAATTCTACTTGCTTATTCCTTAGATGCGTGACCACTAAGAAACAGTTGGTACTATGAGCGTTCTGAGGTCCTTGGGACAGATTAAGTTAAGCTTAGCAAATTACGAGTATAACAGAATTACTTTTATCTGTTATTTGAAGACAACCAGATATGACCATTTCCTTTGTTTGCCGAGCCCAGTTGGATGGGGCTGTAGAATGCACCGATTGCATCTTTGCAGAAGGGTAAGACCTCCCTCCCCGCTTACAAGTGTCCTGTATATGATACTAAACAATCTGATGGGGAGTTTCCAGCTTTAGAGATTTAAGAAATCATTGCCATGGCCCCCAGGTCCACTCTGACCTGGAGTGGTAGCACCTGATAAGGTCCTATCTGTGGGTCAAATAGAACAAACTATGTGTGCAGACTGATGTTAAATTGTGACTGTTACATAGCAATACTTGAAGCTATTTAACTGTGAGCAAAAAAGAGCTCAGACTCATTTAAGAATTTTATCTACAAAATTTATTTACAAATCATATATATCTAACATGTGTATAAACAAGATTGGCATTAAATAACCTACAATGTTTGATATGCATTAAAACCAAACCAAACCAATCCTTTGGTTGCAACTTTTAATATGTCATCATCATCATCATGTCGTGCCATCAGCACGGATATCCCTGATGCTCTCTTGCCACCCCTCCCTATCATCCATCACTTCCGGCAGGTCCTCAGGGCTACATCCTGTATCTACACAGAGCTACTGTATGTAGGTTTGAGCTGGTTGCCCTGCCTTTGCTCGGTCATATGAAGGGGTCCACAAGAGTACCTCACTTAAGAGCTCGTCCCTACTTCTCCAGTAGTGTCCCACATGTCTGGTTCGTCTAATTTTGATAGTTTTCGTGCTGTTAAATATGTAATTAGTAAATAAAAAGCAAACCTTTTCAACAGTCACTAAATCTATTATGATAAATACCCTTTGAAAATTTATAAATACTCTCCATTATTTAGTGCTATCACCAGTTATCAAGCCATGAAATATAAATAGAAAAAATGTTTTGCCAGTTGATAAAATAATGGAAAACTAAAATTATTCAAAGACTAGTTGTGATATCTGGCATCACTTGGGCAAAAATGACTTCATATATGACAATAATAATAATGGCTCTAGGATATGTGGTTTGGATAAACTCTTGAAACAATTTTTATATAACAGTTTCTTGGTTGTGTTTTTTTCATCAAGTTAAATTTTGATTTAATGATTTGAAAAACAAAAACAAATTTTTTTCCTATTAAATGAATTTATTGGATAGTTTTCTCTACTTTTTATTAATGATACTTACATTCACTCGCATCAGCAAATTTACAGAGCTTTTAATTCAATATGAAGAGCTTGGGAGATTATCTTTTAAACCACTGCAAAGAGCTTGGGAGATTATCTTTTAAACCACTGTGGATAGCTCGGAGATTATCTTTTAAACCACTGTGGATAGCTCAGGAGATTATCTTTTAAACCACTGTGAAGAGCTTGGGAGATTATCTTTTAAACCACTGCAAAGAGCTTGGGAGATTATCTTTTAAACCACTGTGAAGAGCTTGGGAGATTATCTTTTAAACCACTATGAAGAGCTTGGGAGATTATCTTTTAAACCACTGTGGATAGCTTGGGAGATTATCATCTAAACCATTATGAAGAGCTTGGGAGATTATCTTTTAAACCACTGCAAAGAGCTTGGGAGATTATCTTTTAAACCATCGTGAAGAGCTTGGGAAATTATCTTTTAAACCACTGTGAAGATCTTGGGAGATTATCTTTTAAACCATTGTGAAGAGCTTGGGAGATTATCTTTTAAACCATTAGTCTAGATCTTGTGATTAGACAATGTATATATAAATACACTCTTGCTAGACAAGTCTTGTTGGTTTGATTGTTTCATAGATCTTCAAGCACACACATTAATTTGTTGGTGAATGTGTATTGAAAGGGTTTATTTGAACATTGAAAAATTCACCAGTTGAAAAATTGAGATAAAAGCAACAAAGATGAGGATGTTAGTAACAGTGAATTAAAGTAATCAAAAGAAATTCGTTTCTGGTGATTAATATCACAATCTCAGCTGACCATACAAACCTTTTTGCCCAGTCGGATGCAAAAATTTATTAACAACCTTCTTATCTGAAGTCCAGTCACGTCTGTCGATGGAGGAGAAACTCATTTTAGATAGAGTGCATAACAAAACTTCAAAGTCAGACTTAAATAGTGATAAAAAAAAAAGAAAAAAAAAGGAGAATGGAAGCTCATCCTTTCTTTTTCCTGTCTTTTCTTTTTTTGTTGTTCCATCTTTTTATTGCCACCATCGATTATTATTTGTTATGAGGGTGGAGGATAAGTTGGTTGGAGGGTATTATTTATGGACAAATTTAATGAAACCACAGAAATGAATTTTTCTTTGTGAATATTCATGAAGTATACAGGGGTATTGTGGGAAAGAAGTGATGCATCATGGGTAAAGAAATAAAATATATAAATAAAGTTAAGTAAAGAAAACCAAACATTACTTTGACTGTATATTTCTAATCAATATTTCCAGGTTTTTGCAAAATTAATTCATTAAAAGGAAGTTTCTTCTTTCCGTTTTATGATTGAAGTAGTGAATTTTGAGGAAAGTCTAGAGATTAAAATTTTATTTGTGGTTAAATTTTCTGCTTTGTGTGCATTTATTTAAAAAAAATTTTAATATTTATTTTAGATATTAATGACATTTTAAAACGTATGATCAGTCTATAAGGCCAGCTATAAATTATGGTTGTGAAACATGAACATTAACAAAATCATTAGAAAACAAATTGAGAATCACACGGGATTCAACGGAAAAGGTAATGCTTAGAATTAAGAGATAAAAATGGATTAGGGAATAGACCAAACATTCAATTCAAACTATTTGTTCTTGGCTTAAAAAAACTGACCTTGTGTCACATCTTGCCTGAGGTGGAAAGGTTGTTTGCACTCTTACAGATTATGTGTTTTCAGCTTTATACTCATTAAGGAGTTTGCATGATGCATTTTTTTTTAAAGAATAATCGTATATCATTTCTTAGATCAAGAAAGAATGGCAAAAGATGACAAGGTTTCAAAAGCAAAATACATAGAACTAATTTATATGAATTTAACTTTGAATAAATTAGATCATTTTTGTTTAATCAGTGTCACATCAGAAAAGAAAAAAAAGCTAAAATATCGAATCATACCTTATATAAAGTGATCTTTGTGTAGAATTTTCGATATTACTGGTAACTCTTCATTTTTTGTCATTGTATCAATTTCAGCAGTACTTAAAACTATTAATAGTAGGTTGAACTGACTCTCTAGGCTTACTGGGCTGCCAGTTTAAGAGAAAGATAACTGAACACAAAACCGAGAAGCTGAGTCTCAAAAGTAGTCTGATGTTGTATTAATCCTTGTTTAAATAGCTTTTTGCAAACTTAAAAAAATTGAAACCCCATAAATAAACAGACATTATAAAAAGTTGCAGCAAATGTAGTGAAATAGTATGAATTAGTTTCATTATCTATTGTAAAGTCCAAATTTAGGTGTCATTAGGTTTTTTTTTTTTTTTTTTTGTAATTTATGTTTTTAAAAATAGTTTAAATACCAGTAGTCAGAAAGATGTAGCATGGTTTTTGAAATATATATATATATATATATATATATATATATGAGAAAGAGAGAGAAAACATATCAATGCAGTTATAACTTTCTTGATATGAATTTTCTTAGTTTCTTTCCTTTTCAACAATAATTTTAAAAAGTTTTGTTATTTTTCTTTTTAAATTTACATGAGGAATTTAGAAAATGTCTAGCTTAGATTATATTTTCAATGTTTGGAGTGGGGAAGATAAATTCACTAATTATGAACTATTCTTCTGGTTGCAGTGACAAAAATAGAGGGGTAAGAAATATAATGTGAAATAGATTCTCTCAAGCAAAAAAGGTTTTCAAAAAGTCTTACATTTATAAGATTACACACACACACACACACACACACAGAGAATATAAATTCATATAAAAATTGATTTTTCGAAAATTTATAAAGTTAATACTACTTTTGAGCGTTTGAAATAAATGCCTAGGTGAAAATTATCATAACATTTTCAGAAGACAACATTTTTGGAAATCTTGACTCTAATGAATATTACACTGTAATTTTTATGCCTTTATCTATTACTCTCAATATACTTACTAACATAAATATACTTTCCTTATGTCATTGTGTAATGATGTGTGTGACTATGATTGACAGTGGGGGTCATGGATCATCCTTCCAGTATGAGAATCAAAAAAAGATGGCAAATAGAAAGTTGAATGCTCATTGATTGAAAGATATCACATAATGAAAGAGAGAAGAAAAAAAGTAACTTTTGAAGTTTCTGTCAGTAGTCAAAAAAAAAAAAAAAAAAAAAAAAAAAAAAAGAAGCAGCTGTTTTTGGGGACTAAGCAGAACAGAGCTTTAGCTCCTGCCAGACCACTGGTCTGACGGAAGGATGCTAAGGGTGATAATGATTTAAACAGAAAAGTTCTCCTGAAATGAGGGTTTTGAAGATGTATGCTTGACCAAAGGGTCAGCTCTAAAAGATAATAGGACTGAAGTGAATGGGGGAATTTAAATCTATAAAACTTGTTTGTAAACGTCTTCAAACACATTTTTTGATGGGAAAAATTTTCAGTAATCAGAACTAAAATGTCTGCCAATAATTTTATGGTCTATTTTTATCTTCTTTCATTTATCAGTGTACAAAGAAACTAATGTGACACATAATGAATATTTAGAAAGTTCTCTGCACAGACATTATTCCGTAATAATTAACTCGATGGTCTATCTTATACATGGCACATATTGCACCATCTTTAAACCCACGAAATTGTAAATTCCCTGTTTGGTTTCAAGTGTCAGATGTGAGAAGTTGCGTTTCAGTATTGTGATTGAGATAATAAAGATGAGGATACTAACTTGAATAAATCATTTAAGAAATTTCAGACATTAACAAGAAGGCCAAAAAGACACAACAGTCAAAATATAAGTATCAAAAACAATAAGGATAAGGATGCAAGTTTAAACAATCATTAATATAAATCTATTCCGATGCTTTCATACTTTTGTTAATTTCAATATACACTCATCTATAAAGACACACCCACTCAAATATATTACCAAACTAATATAGTTGGTTGGTTGGGTTTTATGACACATCAACCTTTGTAGGTTATTTAACACTAAATCCATTTTTATCAAAATAGTTCTATTTCAAACAATTCACTTTAGCATAAGTATGCAGTTTGAATGTGAAAAACATTTCTATTTAAAGTTATTCAGTTTAGTCAAGCAGTTCTACAGTTAAATGTCAAAATAGTTCAATATTAAACAATTCAGTTTAGTGCAAGTACAGTTTCAAAGTCAAAAAACAGTTCCATTTCAAACAATTCAGTTTAGCATAAACACACAGTTTAAATGTAAGTATGGTTTAATTGTAAAAAAACATTTCTGTTTCAAGCTATTCAGTTTAGTCAAACAATTCAGTTTAGCATAAGTATGCCGTTTATTTAACCCATAGATAGGGCCCTATCAGGTGCTACCATGCCAGGCCAGAGTGGACATGGGAGCAATGGCAATTAAGGGGTGCTCTGTATTCCCATAAGCCCCAACATTAGTGGAACCTCACCATCAGATTGTTTAGTGTCATATCTAGGACACTCGGTGGTGGTGGGGGGTCTTACCCCTCTGCAGAGGTGCAGTCAGTGTATTCTACAGCCACAGCCAACTGGGCAACAAACTAGTATATTATATACATATACCATATGCACACACATACATCACCAGACATTTATATGTTACACACACACACACACACACACACACATAAATATCTACTCACTCATCTCTAGTGTTTACATCTTTTTATGAAATACAGACATATATGCATACATGCTGATAGGACATCTATATGTTTGTCCTGTTCATCATTCATAAAATATGCACGAGATTATTTTCTATAAAATCCTGAAACCTGAAAGAATTATGATGTCTACCACTGTCATGAAGAGTTTATTTGGCTCCAACAAAAAAAAAAAAAAAAAAAAAAAAAATCAAAAAAGAGATTCCAGAATATAAATTCTGTCATCTATTTAGGATGAGTACCGGACATTGGCCTAGTGGTTAGAGTGTTCGCCAATGGCCCGGGAGACCTGGGTTCAATCCCAGGTCGAGTCATACCAAAGACTCAAAAAATGGTACTTGATACCTCCTTGCTTAACACTCAGCATTATAAGGTGCGGATCAAGGGTAAAGTAGAGCCATCCAGGGAAGGAGTAGCGCCCTCCCCTACACCTTGGTGTAGTAGCTATCGAAAAGGGAGCCTTCGGGTTACCCTCGACTATGGTCGCCAACTTTACTTACTTACTTATTTAGGATGAAGACCTGAAGACTGTCCTGTGTGTTTTGTACAATGATAAAACAGAAAAAAAAAAAAAAAAGGGTATTTTTAGTGAGGGTTGAAGGTTAGATGTTGAAATAATGGTCTCATATGCATGTAATCTTAAATGCCAAATTGGAAACAATTATTTTTAAACAAAATTTAAAGTTTTAAATGAGTTTAAATATCTTGAATAGTTTTAAAGTATGGAATGGAAAAGAGAGAGAGAGAGAGGGGGGGAAAGAGGTGATGTAATGAAAATGTAGAGAGAGAGAGAGCGAGAAGGGACTGAATAAAGGAAAAGAAACAAAAAAGCTGTAAAGGAGACATGCTGTCACTTGAACCCCAGCAATAATCACCAGTCCCCAGAGATAAAACAAAAACAAAATACCAAAGAAAACTTTGATTTTGAGGTTCCTTTTAGCATTCTTAAAAGTTATGCTAACACCAGCCTCCATAATGAAGGGGTTCAACAATCCAAAACATACAGGGACACTTGTCTAAAACAGTGTTTGAGATGTCATTCTGAGTTAAAGCCGATAGGTTTTCTTATTCTCTTAATCATACAATTCTTGTTATCAAGATTTTTTAATCCTCTAATATATATATATATATATATATATATATTGTGGAGATAGGTTTTCACTGGTCAGTGCTCACCCACCTTTGAATAAATTAGTTTAAGAACTTTCCAGCTCTTAGAAATGAAAGTACTTTTTTCCTGACTGATTTTATTGGCATGTCAACCTGTGTTGACTTATTTTATGATCAACATTTAGGAATCCCATCCATATTTACATTTTCTTGTTGTGTAGTTTATTTGTGTCTTTTTGTAGACGACATAATCAAATATAAATGATTTTTAAACAGTTCTATTTGACCTATAGATGAGACCCTAGCAGGTACCATCACTCTGGGGCCAGAGTGAACCTGGGAGTTATGTCAATGTAGTGGAACAGGTTTGGTTTAGTTGGTTTTTATGGCATATCAACACTCGTAAGTTATTTAATGCCAACTTCTCTTTATATATATTATATATAATTTTTAAAGGCATAGTTTGTTGATAACATTTTTAAAAGAGCCAGAGCTCATTTATTTGCCTACAATTAAATGTTTATACATATGATTTGTAAGTCACTAGTTTATCGGTAATTCTATTTTTATATGAGTCACAGCAAATTTGTTTGTACACAAGTATTACTATTGTTTGCACTCAGTTAAATGGTTCCAAATATTCTAACATGAATAGTTTTATTAGAATTAATCATTTGTATACACTCACTCAAATGGTGTGCTAACAAATAGGTTTATTTGCACATAGTTAAACTGTTTCAAGTATTACTTTGTAACACTAACAATTCAATTTAGGCACCCAGCTAAAGAGTTTCAAGTATTGCTAATCAACACTAATAATTCTAGTCAACATTATTCATTTGTTTGCACACAGTTAAATGGTTCCAAGTATTGCCATATATCACTAACAATTCAATTAAACATCAGTCATTTGTTTACGTAGAGTTAAAAGGTAAACAGTTCTATTTCTAACAATTCAATTTAACATGAGTCATTTGTTTGCCCACAGTTCAAATGTCAAATAATTCTATTTGAACCTATCTGGTGCTACCACTCTAGATTAGAGTGGACTAGAGAGTGATGGCAATGCAATGAAAGGGTACTCCTTATTCCCCAAAACTCAAGGGCTGGCGCTTCACCATCAGATTGTTTAATATCCAGAACACTCGTTGAGATGTTGTCAGTGTATTCTACAACCCCAGCCATTTGATGTCTGGGTTAGTGCTAGCCAACTTCATTTCTGACATTTGCTTAAAGACTCTAGATATTTTTGCCAATGGCCAGGGAGATTGTGTTTCAATCCCAGGTCGAGTCATACCAAAGACTCAAAAAAAAAAAAAAAAAAAAAAAAAAAAAAAAAAAAAAATGACACTTTATACCTCCTTGCTTAACACTCAACATTATAAGGTACAGATCAAGGGTAAAGCGGGTCACAATCCAGGGAATGGAGTTGTGCCCTCCCTTATACCTTGGTGTAGTAACCATCGAAAAGGTAACCTTCAGGTCACCCTTGACTACTATCGCCAACTACTTGTTATATTGAGATTTCTTATCAAATAGTAAAATGTATCAGATTTTATGATATATAACCCCCTCACTTATATACAGTTAGTATTACTGAATTATAGAGTTAAGAATCCTTGTGTAAAATTCAAGGTACACTTAGTTCTTCAGATTTTCAGTCAAGTCACATTGAAAGTACTGGTCCGAGTGAAACACTGATAAGTCTGTTCAATATTGAAATGAGTGACCATTTAATAGCTGAAGGTACTGCAAGCAACCTGAGGCCTATGTATCAGCCGAGCTTATTAAATAACCACGGATCCCAGATTTGTATATGAGAACTGGGAGGTATTCTTGAGCCAAATCTTTGGAGAAAAAGAAGAGAGTTATCAAATATGGTATGTCTCAAAGTGAAAGAAATCTTTAAAAAATGGCACAGAGAATTCCTGGCTATATATAAGAGAGAGAGAGAGAGAGAGAGAGAGAGAGAGAGAGAGAGAGCTTAGAAAATAGTAAATAATTTCTGGTTGCTGTTGCCAAGATTCCAGTCTCAATGGGGTGTCTTAGAATTTTAGTGCCATCATTATACACCAAAGTGTGCCTGATGGAACCAGAAGACATTCCTCCTTTGCAATGTGTTGTACATGGAACCAATTAGCAAGAAAGAATTTAAATAAATAAATAAATAAATAAATAAAAACCCCACCACAAAAAAAAACAAACTTTGAGTCTTTCATTGTTGCTTCATTTTTTGCCTTTTTTTCATTCATCTTTATCACATTTATTTGTTTCTTACATAATTCATTTCTCTAGTTCTCAACTTTTTTTCTTGGTTGTATTCTCTTTATCTTTTTGATAATTAAGGGAATAATTTTTTTCTGCTGCAGGAATGAAGGATTTTTAAACAAAAATAAGAAACAATTTATAAATTAATGCTCATTAATATAGAGATAAGGTTATTAAAAAAACCTCCAACTATTTCAGTTTGTTCATATCAACCTATTTTATATATAAGCACAAACACATACTTATTGGTATCTGTTCATTATTTCTTTAATATCTGTTTGGTGTTTTCTATATAGATAAACTAATTTATAAAGAATGAGTTTCTAACAAAATTTAAAAAAGAAAAGAAAATTCACTTCAAAATTAAGAAATAAATTGTACAAAACCAATTTTGAAAAAATATTTTTGCCATTTTGGGAAATATTTCACTCTTAAATGAATTACATATTTGTATAGCTGTGTTCAGTTTTTATTATTTTTTGTGCTTGAAATTTGTATTGGGATAATTTTTCTGCTTTGGAAAAAGAAAAGACGAGAAATTGTTTTATGGAAAGAAATAAAAGCAAATGCAAAAATAAAGTTTGTGACTCTTGTACTGGCAAAGTTGTGTGTGGGTATGCATTGGTGTCAAATTCTACAAAAGCTAATATAAATAACAATTTTAAAAATGGTAATTAACAAAAAATATTGGGTTGAAAATAATTTAGAAAATTATAAGAAAAAAGCAAAACAAAACAAAACAAAACAAAAAAATAAAAATAGCATTTTTGACTAATTTACAACTTCTGAAAATTTTCTTTCTTAAGCAAAAATTTAGATAAACAATCAAAAAATATTTTTGATTAAACCATGGAAAAAATAAAAATAGAAGACAAAATGTATTTTTAGAACAAGTCACTATATAATCACAGTTCAGTTTTCAAATGAATTTTGATAAGCAGGAAAATGGTTTTGTTATCTGAAATTATTATATTGGGAAAGAAAGATCTATTTAAAAAAAAGCCTTAATGGAAATAGTTTGTCTTTTGTCAAACTATTGCATAAGATTTAGGCATTTTGGTTTGAGTACATTGACAAGTGGGTAGAGTGTTCGCCAGTGGTCCGAGAGACCTGGGTTCAATCTCAGGTCATGGCATACCAAAGATTTTAAAAATAGTGCTTGATACCTCTTTGCTTAATACTCAGCAATATTATGTACGTATCAAGGGTAAAGTGGAGTAATCCAGGGAAAGGAGTAGCATCCTCCCCTACGCCTCGGTGTAGTAACTATTGAAAAGGGAGCCTTCTGGTCGTTCTCGACAACAGTTGTCAACTTTACTTTACTTACATTGATTAAAGCTGGAAGGGGGGGTGTCCTCGTGGTGTAATGTTTAAGCGTTGGACTGCGGAATTGTAGTACACGAGTTTGTACTCCAGTCGCGCTATTACGTTCACTTTCGGGCAAATACACTTGGGAAAGGTATGATCCTCCTCATCCTCCCAGCTATGGGTTAAATAGTACCACTACTGTTCTTCTAGGAGAATGGCTTTGGCATTAAATAACCTAAAAAGAGTTGATATGCCATTAAACAAAGAAACCAAACCTAAAGCTGGAAGATCTATCTTATTCTTTTCCTCTTCCTTTCTTTCAGTTTATGCTTTGTTCTTCTTTGTCTCTGTTTTAGTCACTCATCTCAATCTATTCTTCTTTATTGTTCTCTTTCTCTAGGTTCTTATTGCTTTCTTTCTTTCTTTATGAGTTCATATGTACCTCTCTTAATCCCTGAATAAATATGATGGAGAATTTCTCTAAAGCATAACTAAATGATTATGAAATGCAGTCTTTATAAAAAAAAAAAAAAAAAAAAAAAAAAAAGGTGATATTTCATTAAGGGCACTTGTTACACAGCTGTTTCTAAAGAGTTTAGTTATAAAGTGGGTGCTTGACCTTGTTCAAGACTTTTGCCAATGTAAATAAAAAGTGTTCTTTCTTACTTATATTCTTTTCCCCTCTTTTTCTTTTTTTCTTCAACTCCAACTATTTCAGCCAATATCCTCTTCCCTTCTCCTGAACTTTGAAGAAAGTTCCATATTTGTAATATTAACCAAGAAAAAAATACACACAAACATTAGATGACTTGTGATTCTGGTTTCAAGATTAGAAAAATGTATCGGTTTAGGAAAGAGTGAAAGATTCTAATTTGTATTTCAAATTTACCTTCTTCAAATCAGTAATTTGAATAATCAAAAAATGTTAATCAGTCTGAATACAAACTGCACAAAATTATCAAATTTATTTGCAAATTGGACTGGAAATGAAACACAGTTTCTTCCAGGCAGCAGTCGTATCGATACTGCTGTATGGATGCACTACTTAGACGCTAACTAAACGGCAATTACACAAGAATGTTGCGAGCAATATTGAACAAGTCCTGGCGGCAACACCCCACAAGACACCAACTATACGGCACCTGCCTCCCATCACGAAAACTATCCAAGTTAGACGAACCAGAAATGCTGAACACTGCTGGAGAAGCAGGGACGAGCTCATAAGTGATGTACTACTATGGACCCCCACATATGGCCGGGCAAAAGCAGGACAACCAGCTCGAACATACATTCAGCAGCTATGTGATGATACGGGATGTGGCCCTGAAGACCAACCCGAGGCGATGAACGATAGGGAGAAGTGGCGAGAGAGGGTCAGGGATATCCGTGCCTGCGGCACGACATGATGATGAAGTCTATTGCACAATAAAAAAACCCATTGTGCCGGATTGCAGTTACATACGTACGTACACTATGGGAATTCTCTATAGATAACAAAACAAAAAAAAAAATAAAAAAAAACAAACAAAAAAAAAACATCATGAATATATAAGGAAAAGATTGGTATCTTAGAGATCAATTGTTTGTTTTACAAAACAAATTCTTGTTTATATTCAAGTAATCTCGGCCCATTGGGTAGCGTGTTCGTCAATAGCCCGGAAAACTGGGGTTCAATTTCCGGTCGAGTCATACCAAAGATTCAAAAAATGATACCCTCTTACTTAACACTCAGCATTATCAGGTACGTATTAAGAGCTATCATCATCATGTCGCGCTGCTTGTACGGATCTCCCTGGTCCTCTATCGCCACCCATCTCTATCGTCCATCTCTCCCGGGAAGTCTTCCAGGCTACATCCTGTATCGGCACAGAGCTGTTGTATATAGGTTCTAGCTGGTCGTCCTACCTTTGCTCGTCCATGTGAAGGGGTCCACAGGAGAATATCGCTTATGAGTTCTTTCTTACTTTTCCAGCAGTGTTCTGCATGTCTGGTTCGTCTAACTTGGATAGTTTTTGTGATGGGTGACCGGTGGCCGTACAGTTGCTGTTTTGTTGGGTGTTATCTCCAGGACTTGTTCAATACAGTTCAAAGCTAGAGTAAAGTGGAGCAATCCAGGGAAAGGAGTAGCGCCCTTCAATAGCTACTACATCGAGGTATAGTAGCTATTGAAAAGGGAGCTTTCAGATCGCCCTCGACTACAGTCATCAACTTTACTTACTTATATATATGTGAGCTTAAATCTCTGACCCTAGGAGAACTTAGGCGCACTTCCTTACCGACTCAACTTCAAATAAATGAATGAATACATGATTAAGAATAGAAATAATACATATTTTATTGGAAGAAGAGATTTATTGTTCGAAATTCAGATGTTTTAATTTGAAGGAATTTAAAATGTAAATGGGAGAAAACTGTAGTGATAGAAACCAGTAGAAAGGATAAACATTTTAGTGTATATGTCTTTGCGTGAAAATACACTTCATGTAAGACAAATTAACAATTCAAGTTGAAAAAAAAAACGACAAAAAACAAACGAACGTTATCTTCTTGACTGACGCGAAGGAAAGAAAATTCATTCAATTTAAACAATTATTTTTCACTACCAAAAAAAATAAACAGGTTCACAATCCACCCGACAAAAGAATATTTTTCTCTTAAAAGAATCGCTAAAGGTATCTTTAGAAAGCTGCAGTAACTTTTTGGTAAAATTTTGCATCAGGAAACAAACTGTCCTAAAGCGAATCTCAAATTAAAAAAAAAAATCTATTTTCTCCATCAACGGTCCTGCATGTGCTTATAAAATCTAGATTTATCTTTTTGAAAAAAACAAAACAAAAACACACCAAAAAATTGTCATTCAAAAAAAAAAAAAAAAATATTGAGCCACTTCGTGATGTGAAGACAGCTAATAATTTCGAAAACTTTAAAAAACAAAAACAAGTAAAAATTGTTCCTTTGCTATTTTTTATTCCACCCGCAAACTTTCTCAAGAAAATAAAACAAATAACGATAAAATATTTAAAAGAAAGAATTTCTTATCTACATGGATTAGACATATTTCACCTACTACAGAGATTTTATTTTAACTTTTTTTTTACGATGTGCACGTGCGTGATTTTATCTACATCAAAATCCCTTCGTCTCTCCCCACGTCTTCCAAGATCTTTGGTTCCCCGCCCGGCATTTAAATTTTATAACCAACTTATTATTTCCAAAATTACCTCATTATTTGTTTGCTTGTGTTTTATTTGTTTATTATTTGTATCATTCATTTTTTTTTTCATTTGACGATTTTTCTTCCTTTCATTTCCTGTATGTAAGTTTTCTTTGTTCGTCTTCAAAAACTCATCTGGATTTCGCTCTTTTTTTTTCGATCGTCCCTTGCTCTAGTTTTACTACTACTACTACTATTACTACTAAAATTGTTTGCCCCCACCCATCGTTGTGTGCATGTACATGAAACACAGTTCTGTGTTATTGTTTACACAAAGCACATATGTGTACACTCACTTAATACTTCTCCGAGAATTAAAACTCACAGAGAAGCACACATTCAAATATGCACATTTACACGCACGCATCTATCAGGGTATCTGCTGTTGAACGGCGTTTAACACAATAATAGTCCAATGCTAGTTTGGTACTCTCACAGGGTGCTCTGGTATTATGGCCATGTGCCAGATTGCGTCATCCAACTCTGGCGCCTGCCATAGAAAAAGAATTACTAAGTTAGTCTCACGAACCAAACCACAAATTCAGTTTTCATTTAATGTGCCAATATGGCCTTGTGCCGGACCAACGTTTCATGGTATGCAAGCAACGACTCTACATACATCACAATTCTTGTACAATTATTACACATGTAATGCACTTGTGTAGAAATCTGTGTTACTTGGATACATACTTGGATAAGCGATAGACACGTTTGTGTGGCGCCGAACAAACACGATGACATATGAGAATATCAAAACACACACACACACACACACACACACTTCTCCGACGTAAAAAAAAGATGGCGTCGACAGAAAACGTAACTCTATGCCTTTTTCTTTCATTTTTCCTCCATTTTTTTTCCTTTAATTTGGTGAGTCACAATTTCGCACTTTCAAACGAAGAAGGAAGACTAACACACGCCAATGCGTCAAATTAACTTGAAGAAAAAACAAAAAGCAAAAAACAGAATAAAATAACGCAAAAAACAAAAAATAAAAACAAAAAAAACAAAAAACAAAACAAAAACAAAACAAAAAACGAAAAAAAACAAAACCCGTCTTCACGAACGCACGCGTCTGTTTGCACAAATTGTTTATAAAGTCATATTACGGTTGAACTTTTTAAAAACATTTTTCTAAGATAGAAATATCAGAAAAAAATCAAAATATAAGCCAATTTATTTGAGAAAATAAAGCTGAAGGAAAGTTAACTTAATATATCCACCATTTTCCTTAAAGTTTAAGATAATTTAAAAGTTCACCAAAAAAAACACGTTTTTCAGTCAGACAAGTCATAACACGAAAAGTAAAATTTGTCTCCGTGCGAAAGAAATCTATAAGAGAGATTTACATTTTGACTGAAATTTTAACGTTCTATGAAGAAAAAAATTAACGGATATTTGATTTTAGAGAATAAAAGCTGCTTAAAATTTGAACAAGCAAATGACTTAATAGTCTGTCGGTATCGACTAAGCTTAGATTAGTCTGGTCACAAATGAAGTGTTCCCAATGAGGATGAATCACACTTATGAACTGGTCGACGTAACGAGCTTGCTAATCATTACATCACAGAAGCCTCTCTACATGGAGAAAGATAAATAGCAACATATATATACACACACACACACACACACATATATATATATATATATATATATATATATATGATAGATAGCAATTGATATATATATATATATATATATATATATATATATATATTAATTAGAGAGAGGGAGAACAGTCACTAAAAGTGTGGGACCTTCAGCTTCATTACCCAACATTGCAAATACCTGTAGCAACTTAACGATTTCGAGATGTCTTATTCCCCTGAAAATCCTTATTGTTAAGTAAAACTTGTCCCCCACAGGAAAGAATCTAACAGAGACATATTTTGTTTGACATTTACATCCTCTTTAAGAGACATTTCAACAGCACAAACACTTCAGTTTTTTTCCGGTCCTTCGTTCTTTTCCTTTAATCAATAGAAAACTGTACTTTTGTTTGATCGAAATGCATTCACACGTGAATACCACGATGTTTAATGTTTGTTTAATTCAAACTGTTTATGATACTCTGTTTTCCAAAGGTCAATTTTGACAAACACATAGAAAGACCATTTTTTTTTGTTTTGGAAATGTTTTGAGATTTTCTCAGCATAAACTTGTCTGGCACAAGGCGACAGCGCTGAGGATTAGACACATTGCCTGCAGTACTATATGACTAATTACTGCTCAATAGCAGACATTTAAGTTAACTTTTTCTGACACAAAGTCATAACGAAACTATTTTAATCTGGTTACCATGCCAATGGCCCGGGAGACTTGGTTTCAATCCCAGGTCGAGTCATACCAAAGACTCAAAAACTGGTACTTGATGCTTTCTTGCTTAACCCTCAGCATTATTAGGTATGAATCAAGGGTAAATGGAGCAATCCAGAGAAAGGGGTAGCAACCTTCCCTACACCTCAGGGGTTACAGCTATTGAAAAGGGAGCCTTCGGGTCACCTTCGACTATTGTCGCCAACTTTACTTTACTTACCATGCTTAACAATATATATTAGTCAACAATAAATAAAACTTTTGATCATCTCTCTTGATATTTGCCGATAGAGCTACTGGTAACCATTTTCTACCGCAGGAAAGAATCTAAAACGCGTGTTCTCGCACACATACACTCACACACAGTTGCCACCTATGAATGAATACATCCCAAAGAATTTTAAAAAACAAAAAGTTAATTTTTAAACTAAAAGATACCATGATTTTTTTCATTTCTGATGGAAGACAGATATTTGAAAACATTATTTTATTGACAATATTGAAACATTGGTATAATGGTTAGAGTGTTCGCTAATGATCCGGGAGAACGGGGTTCAATCCCAGTCAAAGACTCATATATTGGTAAATGATGCCTCCTTGCTTAACACTGACCATTATAAGATAGGGATCAAGGGTAAGTCGAACAATCCAAGGAAAAGAGTAGTGCTCTCCCCTACACCTCGCTGTAGTAGTTATTGAAAAGCGAACCTTCGAGTCGCACTCGACTACGGTCGGTCAACTTACTTATATATTAAAGGTATACTTATTAGAGACGGTTACATATATTTTTGGTTATAGAGTTTTAATGATGTAGAGTTTGGTAATAAATAATACTTAATAACATTCGTGTATACCGTTGCGCTAAAAATAATAAAATCCTGGTATCTTTGATTTAAAATTGTTAGGTTTGTTCTTATTCACGAGAAATACAACACATATATATATATATATAACCGGCTAGAGTGCTTGCCAATGGTCCGGGAGACCTGTGTTCAATCCCAGGTTGCGTCATACCAAAGACTTTAAAAATGGTACTTGATACCTCCTTGCTTGACACTCAGCAATATAAGGTACGTATCAAGGGTAAAGTGGAGTAATCCAGGGAAAGGAGTAGCACCATCCCCTACATGTCGGTGTAGTAGCTATAGAAAAGGGAGCCTTCTGGTTGCCCTAGACTACAGTCGCCAACTTTACTTTATATATATATATATATATATATATATATATATATATAATGGGGTTATTTATGTATGGATTGGCACTTAATTTATCTTTCTCCTTTACACTTTTTTTCCAGTCTTATTACAACATTCCGTATTTCAATCGACGCCTTTGTTTCCATCTGTATTTTTCACTCTTTTCTATTATTTTTTTTCTTTCAACTTATTCTTCCATCGAATTCTTCTTGTCATAAGTAAATTGGCAACAATAGTCGAGGGTGACCAAGGCGGCACCCTTTTTAATAGCTACTACACCGAGGTGTAGGGGAGAGCGCTACTCCTTTCCCTGGATTGCTCCACTTTACCCTTGATACGTACCTTATCTTGCTCCGTGTTAAGCAAGGAGGTATCAAGTACTATTTTAAAAGTCTTTGGTATGACTCAACCTGGGATTGAACCCAGGTCTCCCGGACCATTGACGAACACTCTACCCTCTAGGCCAAAGAACCGGTTTTTCTTCTTGTCATACTTTTTATTTGAGAAATACCTTGTGTTTCCATACCAACAGAAATTTTCATTACTCCGTTATAAGATAAAGTCATACACTGACACGTGTGTGTATGTGATATTTGCCAACTTAGTTTGATACAGAGAATATAGTAAGGTATCCAATCAGAATCGAACTGACAGCTCCTTAACCACCACTTTGAAGCAATGTATGAATATGTAAAGAGAAGAAATGAAATCAACCTATTCTCTTTGTATTTATTAACCTGTACTTATGTGAAAAATTCACTTTATCAAAACTCAAATAATCATATTTATAAATAAACACTAAAATTCTCAAATATTGTGTGTATGAGAGTGTGTGTAAGAGTCGAGGATGTAGATTGGTTTGGTTTTATGGCATATCAACCATGGTAGGTTATTTAAAGCCAAATCCATTTTTATACATATGAACAGTTCTATTTCAAACAATTCAGTTGAGCATAAGTACACAGTTTAGTTCTATTTGGCCCATAGATAGGATCCTATCAGGTGCTACCACTCCGGACCAGAGCGGACCTGAGAGCGATGGCAATAAAGAGGTACTCCGCATTCCCCAGGGCTTCAGCATTAATGGAACCTCACCATCAGATTGTTTAGTGTCATATCCAGAACACTCGTTAGGGGAGTCTTTCCCTTCTATAGAGACACAGTCAGTGTATTCTACACCCCCAGCCGACTGGGCAAGAGAATGTAGATTGTCTTGTGTACTCAGTACCCATATGTAGACGGAAGAATGAATGAATGTGTGTATTTTTCTATGTTTGCGTGTATTTAAACGAGTACAAAACCTTGTTTATTACTGCTATTTAAGAATTGCCACGCTTCATGTAAATGAAGACAAAGAAAACGCATTAAAAGTGTTGTGTATGTTTAAGGAACCGTGTACGCACACATCACACACTTGGTATGAGAAAACAGTACAGTGTACTCCGAAATGAATGCAAAATTCGTTGTAGCTATAAGTTTTTTGCAAGAATTCCACTGAAAATTCTACAATGATAACTTTGTAGTGTGGACAACTCAAGTTGCAAAAAATCTTACTCGAAAAGTAATTACCAAATTTTTAAACATCGCTAGAAATTCAAAGAACATAGAGTTGTGTTGTGTTGTGCTAACTTTTTAAGTGAGGGGTGTCTGTCTGCTTAGAAAATGAGCGTTCTGAATTCTGGATTTTACGCGAGTTCGAAAAAGAGAACACTATCTTCACAACCAAGCTGACTGCTAACTTATAAATTGTAATCTAAATAAGTTTCAGAAGAAGAAGAATTTTATAGAAACAGATGGGATGAATTAATTTTTTAAAAATCAAAAATATTTTTAATATAATTTGGTAAATATTGAAGAAAACAATATTAGAATGAGAAACGTCTCCACATAAATTGACCCATATGACTGCTTGACATCGTCCTCATTAGAGTCTATCATTTTGATGCTAGGAAAAAAAAAATTAAAAATCAAAAGTAAAAGAAAAAAAAATGAAAGAAAAAGAAAACTTGAACATGCGAACACAATTTATAAAGTTAGTTTATCTGTAAGTGTATGAGCAGATGTTTGTGTGTCTGAGTGCAAACTCCCTTCAACCCGCCACCAAAATAGATAACGGAGAGTGAACAAGGGCCGATCCTTCATTTCGGTTCCAATTTTCAAACGTATCTCGTTTTAGTCTAATTCAACTATTTGGGAAGCGCGCGCAATGAAAGCATCCACCCGTCAGCGAAATTCTACCTTCCTCTTCGAAATATTCTGGAATGAAAGATGATGGGGTGGGGCTTGTCGAGTCTGGGAAGGTAGGAGTGCTAGTACTCGTATTCATGGGGCTGGATGTGTGAGTCTGGTTATGTTACTTATAATGACGACGATAAGAAGGCATGGGTAATGATGATGATGATGTCGAGGAGTTTTCCTGCGTCTTCCCCAACCCAACGAATTTCGGAAAAACATTTTTTTCTTTTGCGTTTTCAGTCGGAAAAAAAACTACAAAGATGAAGAAGAACTAGACAAGAAAGGAGAAAATGTTTAAAAAGCATTTTTTATTCACTTTCTCCTTCTTTCTATCTTCTTTTTATGACTTTTTTTTTTACCTTTTCTCTTTCTATATTTCCTTCTCTTTTCGCGTCTTTCCACTTCGCACTCATTTCTTTCACATCCTCATTGCCTTTTCTTCTTTTCCTTGTTATTCTCTCGTGTCGCCATCAACGGCATCTAGCCTTCTTACCATCATCCAAGCATTGTTTGTGTGAGTGCGTTTCCGCCTCACCCCACTTTTCGCTCTCTTGTCGGTGTGTGAGCAGGTATGCGTGTCTGTCTCTCTTGTCAAGTTCTTCCCTTTTTGTCTCGTTTGGAAAATGGGGCCACACACACACACACACTTTTATCTGCCTTTTCTTAGTTTCCCTCAATATAAAACAAAAAAAGTTTTTTTTTTGGGGGGGGTAGGAAGGGTCACAATGTATTGATAGCCTCATGTTGATTGGTCGTTGACTGCCAAATTTAGATCAGAGTAATGGTGGTGGTGATGATGATGAAAGAGAGAAGGAAAGACGCAAAAAGAAGCAGGTGAAATAAAAAGAAAGCAAAGGAGTAAAAGCGTAATGAGAGGGAGGGGGAAAGAAGGAAATCAAGAAGTTGGGAAAAAGAAAAGGAAGAGAGAAAAAAAATGAAGGATGATAGAATAATTGAAAAGGAAAAGAAAAAAGATAAAAAAAAAAGAAATTTTATATGGCAGAAAAAAAAAAAACAGAAATAGGGAAGAAAAGAAGCAAAGAAAAAGAGAAAAGAAGGGGGGAAGCAGCAAAGAAAAATATGGTAGAAAAAAAAAAAGAAGAAAAATATGATAGAAAAAAAAAAGAAAAATATGATGAAAAAAGAAAAAATGGTAGAAAAAAAAAGAGGAAAAAAATGTTTACCATTTACCAGGAAAAAAATGGAAGGAAAAAAAGGATGGGAAAATGGAAGAAAAAAAAAGGAAAAAATAGAAAAAAAAGAAGGAAAAAATGGTAGGAAAAAAAGAAAAGAAAAATGGTAGAAAAAGGAAAAAATGATTGAAAAAAAAAAAAAAAAAGAAAGAAAAATATGGTAAAAAAAAGAAAGGAAAATATGGTAGAAAAAAAAGGAATGAAAATAAGGTAGAAAAAAAAGAAAAAAAAAAAAGAAAAATAAGGTAGAAAAAAAAAGAAAGAAAAATATGGTAGGGAAGAGAAACAATAAAAGGTTATTAAAGAAAAAAGAAAAAAGTTGAAAAAGGAAAACAATAAAAAAGTAAAGTGATGCAACCAAAATGATAGAGTTACGCTGGTAAGAAAGGGTGTGGAATGAGGAAGTATGCGTTATGGTTTTATGGAAGCGTGAATGGTAGGGGGTGGCGGGAGGAGATAGTTTTTCGTTGTGGTGGTGTGGTGGCGGGGTGATGCACAAAAAGCAAGAGTAAAGGAGTGTTGTGTTTTCATTGTGAAAAACTGATGGAAGAATTTAATGAACTTTTGATTTGACTAATGATGCCGAAAGAAGCGCCCCTCTCTTTCCTCCCCCACAGCACTACCTCACTTACTGGTACTTTTCCCGCAGACACTGAAAAAGCCTTGCCAGTGGCCGACATAGTACTAGCATCTTTTGTCCGGGATTTTTTTTTTTTTTTTTTTTTTTACTGGGATCTGGAAAAAGGCTTTTCTTCTCTCTGCATTACCTGCGACCTATTTTCTTCTTTTCTTTCTATTAGTTTTCTGTTAAATATTGATCTCTACCTTTTTTTTTATTACTGTTTTCTTTTTTTCTATTCCCAGAATTCCTTTTTTTTGTTTATCTCTCCTATAAAGTAATTTTCATTCTCTCCAGTATTTCCTGTCATTTTCTTCCTTCTTTCATTCCTGGGATTCAATGCTTCATAAAACCCTTCCCATCTGAACCTTTTTCTTACTTGCCTAGCTTTTACATCCTTCCTTTCTTTAAAAGATTATCCGCTATTTTACCTTTCACACTTCTTTTTCCCCAGCATCCATTTTTTTTTCTACTATTAATCATTAATTCCTAAATTAGACTTTATTATTTCCTCTAACATTCAGTTTCTTTCTTTCTTTCTTTCTCTTCTGCATTTACACTTTCTTTTCTCTATGCCTCTTTTTGCACTTTTTTCTCTTCATATTTTTGTCTCTTTCTTTTTCTCCAGCATTTCTTTTTTTCTTTCTTCTTTTCAATGCCTCTTTTTACTTTTCTACACTTTTACTTTTGTTTTCTTCTTTTCTAAGCCTTTCTTTCTTTTCTATGCCTCTTCTTTCTTTCTTTCTTTCAGTTATTCTTTTTTTTTCTTCTTTTCTATGCTTCCCTTCCTCTTCGGATTTATTCTTTCTTTCAAAGTAAGCAAGTCTTTGTCATCTGATGGCATCTTCGTTAAACGAATATCATTATAATTATTATTATTATCCCTCTTATTAAGAGATTTTCTGCTGCTGCTGCTGGAATGTGCTTTAAGTGTGTCACTGGAGAATAAACATTATAGAATGACATTCCTTGAATGAAGACACGAGCCGAGGCTTTGCTTCGTGTTTGAACAAAGAGAAAGAAAAATATGGAGGGAGGAGGTGAAGGGAGTCGTAAAATGAAAGTGAAAATAGAAAACGAGGAAGAAGAACTATTTATTTTATTTATGTTTGATTCTCTCTTGAATTGCTTTGTACTACATTGGAATGTTGCTACTTTTAATATGAACGATATTGATAAGAATTATAATTATTTGGCTTTGATGTCATTACTGTTGGATGATCACATAATTGCTGTGTTTTCTGTGTATGGTGATAAGTTATGGTTAACGTTCTAAGATGAAGTAGAGTCATTATTTTATGAATTTTTCCGAATAATATCTCAGTGCTATTTCATGAAAATATAAGTATTTTTATAATACTTAATTAGTACCAGACATCGATTTAGTGTTATTGCTAATATTACCGCGAATACAAGTTAGTTGTATTGCATTAAATTATGTAGAAAACATATGGGACTATTTTCGTAGAATATTTGTATCGAAGAAATAAATCATTTTAACTCTTTCAACTGCAAAGTCTAAACAGTTAATTGCGATTTATTTATTTTAAAAAGCTGCTTAAAGACCGTTTTTGACAGTTATACACAAAATTTGTATAATAAAATTCTTCCTTTTTTTTTGCATTTGTTCTTTTTCTTTCCTTCTTTCTCCTCTACATTTTTCTTTCTTTCTTTCTCTTCTGCATTTTTCTTTCGTTCTTTCTTTCTCTACATTTTTCTTTCCTTTTTTCTTTTCTGCATTTTTCTTTCCTTCTTTTTCTACATTTTTCTTTCGTTCTTTCTCTACATTTTTCTTTCTCCTCTACATTTTTCTTTCCTTCCTTTTCCTCTACATTTTTCTTTCCTTCTTTCTCTTCTGCATTTTTCTTTCTTTCTTTTATGCATTTTATTAAATTAATATGATAATCAACAGTAAATAAATTGCTAAATAAAAAATAGAAATATTTCAGTATTAAATAATTAACTCTATTGAGAAATTATGGTGATTGGGATGAGCGCGCGCAAATTCTAAACAATAATTAATTTGTAAATTGGATTGAAAATTGATTTATTTTCTAAGAGCATTTAAACATTATATAAATTTCGTTGCCAAGTGCTTTATCTGGGTTACCGTTAGATACAAACATACAAAATCGGATCTTATGATGTAGATAAAGTGCTTTTAGGGGTCACCCTTCACTCAATGAAAAGGTGCCTCTGGTGGTGTAATGGTTAGCAAGCTGGACTAGCAAACCTACACGAGTGAGTTCGAGTCTCATTGGGTGCCCCTTTCATATGGCCTTGTGCCACATCTAAGCAAAAAGCTTAGTAAATTACCACCTTTCACTCAATGAAATTTAGTTCGAATTTTTTTTCCTGTTCTTAAGAGTTTGTTAATATCATTACTTTTTATACTTCGGTATCATTTTCAAATCCCTAAGGCTTTTTTTTTGTGGACAGAAAGAATAAAGATATGGATAAAATATCTTCCAATTTGTCGGAAATTTTATCAATATATTCATTCAACGTGCATAAAGCAATGCATTTAAAAATTCAACTTTAGAAGAGAACCCCCCCCCCCTCAACCCCACCACACCCCGAGAACAATGTATTAGATTTATTACAGAAAATAGTTGCCATGTTCTGTCGTATTCAAGCAATATAATGAAGTAACTACTATATTTTTTCAAAAATACTTAAGTTTGTTGAGTAGGAATGTATGTAGAAAGCGAATAGAGAGTCTGGTGAGCGAAAAAATAAGTTAATGATTTTAATTTTGAAGTTGCTGAAGACAAAACATAAATGAAGAAACAAAAATTTTGTTGAACAAGATCATTGAACGTATTTGAAAAATTTGTTTTCATGTTTATAAAGAAATATCAAATCGCTGAATTTGCTAAGTAAGCAAAGAAAATTAAAGATTCTGAAAAAGTCCTCAAAGAATTCAGGAGTTCCCTGAAGAATTTGAACTTAGGAAACGGCTACAATAAAGAATTAGGACAGACAAAACTAGATTGGAATTAAAACATATACACTCCTACCTAAAAAAAAAAAACAAAAAACATAAAAAAAAACAACAAAAGAAAAAACAAAAAAAACAACAAAAGAAAAAAAAACAAAAAACAAAAAAAAAACAAAAACCAATGACAGAATTCTCAGAATTGAAAACTAAGTTACTGGAAGAGAGAATGTTTTTTGACTATTCTAAAGAATTTTCTTCTTCGTTTTTTATGGCTCGTGGCACATATGGTATCCAAATATTATATTGATTTTTTCTTTTTTTTCTTTTCTTTTCTTTTTGAGAATAAGGATATTTGTTTAAACCATGGAAAATTCAGGAAAGCAGTTCAACCTAACTTCAAACTTCATTTAATCCCAAATGTGAATTAAAGTGTACATGTGAAAGCAGATATAACTGGGCGGGAATGGGGATTCACCGAGAATTGAGCAAACAAATTAGGTTAAACGGGAAAAAACACAGCAAAATCACTAAATAAAAAAAACCTTTTGTAAAAAGGAAGAAAAAACAAAAACAAATAAATAAACAAACAAAACAAAAAACCTAGATTATCCTCGATTTTGAAATTCATATCAGGATAGCTACGATACTCTAGATATGGCGAATGTCTCCGTAGATCAAGAAAAATAGTGATAAATATCAAAGCCTTTTTTTTAAGAAGCTGTAAAAATGATGGAACTAGAAATGAAGGTGGTAGTATTGATAATCATTGAATTATCAAGCACAGTATCAAAGATTCTTGTAAAGAGAACGAAAGGAAACGACCTGAGTAAAAATTCAGAGAATTTAGACGACAACAATGTTAAAGTCAGTGAAAATAGCAAGCAGACTTGTTCTTATATATCTCTAGCGAAGGCACCAGTTAAATCTGATAGGATTCTACTGTTACTAATAATAATTGAGGCATGCCGACAACATAGATTCCCTTGACTCTCTCTTACCATCCATCCCTATCTTGATAAGTCC
Source organism: Sepioteuthis lessoniana (assembly GCA_963585895.1). Lineage (NCBI taxonomy): Eukaryota > Metazoa > Mollusca > Cephalopoda > Myopsida > Loliginidae > Sepioteuthis > Sepioteuthis lessoniana. The sequence goes on along the minus strand of CAUZXS010006248.1, from coordinate 34,438 downwards.
TCTAGATGGCATCAACTGTCCGCACACAGCTGATGAAAGTAGATTTTTGCTGGTTGGCCAATACTTGTGTCCATGTTTTGGAGCTCACAGAAGAATGTAGTTTGAGTTTGTCCTTGCTTCTCCAGCAGGGCCCAGTATGTCTGATTTGTTTTACGAGGATGTTTTGTGAGATGGGAGGTAAGTGGCCTTACAGCCGCTGTTTTGTATGATTTGTTCAAAACAGAATGCAGCATCATTGTGTCGTTCTTATTTACTTTTTTCCCTAAGTGTTTCGTTTGAGTCCATGTGGTGCCACCATACGGTAGTACTGACATGGATACAATACAGCAGTAATAAAGATAAAAATAAGAATAAACTTTTACTTGAACAATATACATCAACACTATGCCTATTGGTGATAGCGGAAGGTTAAGGTGATACGATGTTTAGTTAAGCAAATAACCTATGGAATATTTCCTTGTGAAAGAAACAATAAAGAGAAAAATGCTACAACCATAACGATTCTCAGAATCTCTAGACAAAAGAGAATAAATGGCGTCACTAAAGATGACCAGGTAACATTTAGGAAAAAAAAAAATCAAGTGTCTCCCCACAAAATGTCTGCTTTGGGTTTGATGGAAGAGATCGTAACATTGCCGAGTTAGTGGGATGTGTGCTTTTTCATGAAGGGAGATTACAGCAAGTGAATGTTTCCATTTAATATTGGCTTTTCCTCTTAGTCAAGCCGTTCCAACATTTCAACGTTATTAACTTCCCACTGTTTGGAACACAAAACACTTCTCGCCAAAAGACGAGTTTTCAGAAAAATATATTACCAGCTTTTCTATTTCCCGTTGTTAAAATATGAGAGAGAGAGAGAGAGAGAGAGAGAGAGAGAGAGAAAATTTTCTCTCCGAATAATATCGAGAAAAAATTACAACAATGTGAAACTGCTTATTAATAATACATGCACTTATATGCTTAGCTTAAAGAGAAAAATATTTTCATTTTTCCAAAAGATATTAAATTTTTAAATTAGGTAAACAAATCTCTCTCCTCATTCAAAACAGGAAAATATTTACTCCGAAAATAAGTTCAAAACAAACAAGATCTCTCTCTCTCTCCATGTTCACATATATCAATCTCCACATCTATCGGTCTATCCATCTCTATTCTCATATATCTATGTTTATATCTACCTACCAATCTATCTCAGCCTATTCAAATCTATGTTCATATCTATCTATCTATCTATCTATCTATCTATCTATCTATCTATCTATCCCAGCCTATTCAGATCTATTTATCGAATACATCTCTTACATATGATTTATAAAAACACCATGTGAGAACGATCATGGATTCAAGAGATTCGTATATCTAAGCCAACTTTTACCGGACAATACCTGAACTTTGATTCCAACCTCATAAATGGCAACCGAGACTTGTACCAACAGGAGATAATCCGTATTAGAAACACTCGTCAGATTAACAAATAACCTGCAAGCGTAACATCAGCTTCCACAAGCGGAGATAGAATGACTGAGGACAATTGTTGGAAAGCTGTTGCTGTATGTCTATCTTACTCTAGAGACATGTTCAGAAGATTTGTGGTTCCTAAAACATCCAGACAATATTCAAGGACAGTCACACCCTTCGAAGTCATCTCTCTACGAACTAAGCCTCCTTCATAGGAGTACGTGACCAGAAACTGTGTGCATTAGATTAAATTGAGTTAGGGAAGGGAATATAGAAACGAGACTCACCGGTCCGTAAAAGTAAGATTGGAAGGATACCAGAAAGCCACGATCCGCGAAGAGTATGAAATCAGTTATAGGTAATCATGTGTGGAAAGAAAATGCGGGTTTATCAACTCCTGTGGAATGAAACCCGAATAATAAAGAACAGTGGAAGATAAGACGATTGAAAGAATTAGCACACATGCTATGTTCGAATAACCATATCTGCATTTATAAGATAAAAATGGACATCACACGAGAGCTGTTAATTAAGAAAGGACATTTGGCTTAAGACAAAGAAATCCACCACTAGTTTACATTTACTTATAGTGGGATATAGTACTATCAAAACGGATATTATTAGGTATTATTCATTACCAAACTCTACATCTTTGAAACTAACCAAAAATAACTTTAAAAATATATTTATGCAATTCTATTTTTGGTTACAGAGTTTAAATGCTGTAGAGTTTGGTAATAAATAATACCGAACAATATCCGTTTTGATTGTATTGTGTTCCACTGGAAAAATAAAATTCGGGTATTTTTGGTTTAGAAGAAAACTTATTTTTATTAAAAAAATGTTAAAATATACTTATCTATGGGCGATACTGTATTTACAAAGCTTAGTCTGGCACATGGTTAATTATTTATCGGTGATATTGTATACTCTAGCTTAGTTGAAGAGGCAGACAAGTACACATCATAAGGATGAATTGACTAAGAAGCGATTTATCATATCCTCTAATATGGACAGTAAATGAGAATAATCTATCCTTGTGTTACAATTCAAACTCCCAAGAAGACACTTAACCCTAGAATTGTAGTTCCCAACCGATTTGGGGATATGCCCACTTTGGTATTTCTAAAATTCTGATACCCCCCCCCCCCGGAAATATTTAATTATTTTATTTTACTACAAATCGTGTGAAGGAAGCTTAAAAGGCCATTAAGTTGGTCTCAAAACAAGCCCTACCAGCGTGTGGGAATTACTGCCCTAGAAGCTATAATAGCCAAAATGAGAACAATAGTTTTAACATATCAGTGTATATCATAAGCAAATATTAATAGATATTGGTGCATCTAACGCTTCGATTAGCACAGAACAAGAATGGAACTTACTACACAAGCAATTAGCTTGCAGGATGAGCTTGCCTAGAATATATTCTGTGCCAGGTACTATGTATAATATTTTGCTATTTGTGGTTGGCTTTTTTTTCTTCCCAACCCCAACTCTCAGCTTTGTGCGTCGATTGCCGATTCAAATCTTTTCTTATAAAATGTCTTTCTGCCATTTTTTGGAAATGAATAAATAAATAAATGAATAAATAAATAAATAAATAAACCAGCTTGGATTAAAGTAAAACCGGTTCAGGATTAGAATTTATTTTACGTATGCTTTCTTCGCCTCCCACCTTCAACTGTTTTTATTTTTCGTTTTGTCTATTTCTGGAAGTGATTCCATCCAGGAGGAATTACTCTTATTGATTGTCCAACAGTTCGACTTCTTTCTGACGTTTTACTGCAACGAGGGAAGAGATGTACTTTGGTACATTTCAATCGGCAGGGCAGTTGATGCCGCGTGTGCAATGAAACAAAGTGGAAAACGATTTTCAGGACCGAGAATTTCAAGTTTCAATGAGTTTCTTGCTTTTTATTTAATGGGGATGGGGTCATGACTTAATCTGATAACTGCTTTCGGTTCCTTGATTAAAAAAAAAAAAAAAGTAAAAATAAGTGAAAAAAAAAAAAAAAAGAAAAAAGAAAGGAAAAGCCCATATCTAACAAGGAACAAACTCTAAATTTGTTTGTTTTTTAAAACCTGATCTTCATTTCTAATTGTTTCTACTTTCATTTCCGTCAAGTCACATTCGCTGTTAGCCCAGAACATCGATGTTATTTATGATGACCAGAGACAAAGATATTGCCAAAATTTAGAAGCATTTTTCCTTCTAAAAAGAAAAAAAAAAGTAAAATAAAATATACTCCATCATCAACAAATCGTACTGACAGCAAGGAGGGGCACCTCTGGTGGTGTAACGGTTAGCAAGCTAGACTAGCTAAACCTACACGAGTGAGTTCGAGTCTCACTGGGCGCCCCATTCATTCGGCCTTGTGCCACATCGAAGCAAAAGAGCTTTGTAAATTACTGTACTGACAGCAAGGAGTTTCCTGCATTAGAGCCTAGAATATCTCGTTCGTCTTACTTGGTTTGTGAGATGGGAGATAAGTGGCCAAACAGCCGTTTTTTTTGTAGAGTGCTACTTCCCGGATTTGTTCAAAACAGAACATAGCATTATAGTGTAGTTCTCCCGAGGTTTTTCTCCATTCGTTTCGTTTGAGTCCAGAATGTGCGTTCTTATTGTAATACTAACACAGCTACAGCTTGGTACATACCTAGTTTTGTTTTATTTGATCAGGGAGAGCAGATTTCCATTTACTTATACTATACTAAATTATCAAATAGATTTTCTGCAATAATTCTTTAAAAAAAAAAAAAAAAGTTTAGCAGTTGTAATTTGCAGAGCTTTGTTTCATCAGACACATAGGTCTCAAGGTGCTTATAGTACCTGCAACTTTTCAGTGGTTACCCATTTAAGTATTAATCTATGATGAGCCTGCTTAACATCAGCCATCTTGCAAGAATCAGTGCTTTAAGCATGACTTAATCCTGGGTCCATAAAAACTTTAGCAATTAACATTTGAAAAGCTTAGGTTGAGATATAGATATATATCTCATCATCTAGTTGAGCTGATATCATAGAGCCTCGTGATCCTCTCTCTCTCCTCATCCTTATGGTTCATTGCTCCTGGCAGGTCCTTTAGATTACACCCTGTGTCAGTACAGAGCTGATATATGTAAGACTTTGCTTGTTGAATTGCATTGATCCGTATGTGTAGGGGTCTCTAGTAAAACGTCTGTTATGAATTTGTCCATACTTCTCCGGTATTGCCCAGCAAGTGTCGTTCATCTTATTTGGACGGACTGTGAGTGGCCGTACAAGTGCGGTTTCGTAGGTTGCTGCTTCTAGAATTTATTGAAAACAGCACGCAGAATCCTCGTGTTGTTCCCATATAGCTTTTTCCCTAAGCGTACAACCATACAGTAGTACCGATACGGTCACAGCTTGGAAGAAACCAAGCTTTATTTTTATGAGAGAAATCAGATTTTCATATGATTGACAGCCTGTCAATAGCAGTCCACGCCTTGATATCGTTTGCTGTATCGGTGATAGAGGATATATACCTAAGTCAGGATAGCGTAAACACAGAGTCATTGGTGCTTGGTAACTGTCAGTTTCACGATCATCGGATAAAGTCGTGTATATATATATATATATATATATATATATATATATATATATATATATATATATATATATATATATTATATGATGCCATAACGATGGCGTTATTCGATTGAAATATGTGTGCATTTGGGGGATGCTTGTTTGGAAACAGATTTGCAATCTATACATGCATAAATGTATATAAGTGCATGTTCGCATATATATGATTTTGTGTTGACATATCTATGTAAAAGGGTGTCTTATTCTCATTACCAAGTGTATACGTGTATACATGATGGGGGGGGGGCAATTATCTGGTCCGAAACGAGAGCCTCGTTAGGCACAGAAAGCAATTAAATACTGCGTAGCAATGGAGGGCGAACAATTATCGGAATGCTGCCCCCCCTCACTTGCAGATGCGGCATGACAAACGCTAGACATGTCCTGACTACAAGACCAGCTGCTAATTAGTGAGTGAGAGAGAGAGAGTGACAGACAGACAGGGAGAGAGGAATGGGAAAGGGTAGCTGGGAAGGAAGAAAAAAGAAAGGGATATAAAGAGGATGGAAAAGAATGAAAGGAAAAGGAAAAGAATGAAAGGAAAAGGAAAAGGAAAAAAAGAAAATTTAAATCAAAAAAGAAAAGAAAAAGAATGTGTAAAAAGATAGGAGGATAGTTGAATAGGTATTTACAAAGGTTAGGTTGGTACAAGGCCACAAGACTGGAGCGACCAGTGAGATAGTAAAAATTCATGGTGCAAGAAAGCTAATAAAGAATCAAGTTAAACTTAGTATGTCACAAGGCAACACTAATAGAGTTCTATCTTTTATAAATGGTTTAAAACTAAAATGGGTACTCACTGATTAGCAAGCAGATCCAAGAATTCCTTTGTGTTATGAATAAGATCTGAACTTGATGTCCAACAAAAAGACACTTCATGGTGGTGTAATGGTTAATAAGCTTGTCTCACAAACCAATTACAAAAGAGTTGTGAGTTCGAACTTCACTTGGTGTTCTATACTCGTGGGCTTGTTTGGTTTGTCTTCTTTGTTTAATGGCACGTTAACTTTGGTGGGTTACTGAATGCCAGACACATCCTCTTAGACGAACAATAGCGGTTCTATTTAACCCATAGCTGGTGAAGTAAGGGTGTTCACATCTTTCTCGAGAGTATTCGTCCGAAAAATGATGCAATAGCGCGACTGGAGTTCGAACTAGTTAACTACGATGTCGCAGTTTTGTGTGTTAGCCACTACCCCCCCCCCCACTGGAACTGCCCTGGGTGAGCTTGGGTTAAATTTAATCTCGGCTAAGTTTTAAGGAGGCCGTATTGTAATGGTTAGCGCGCTTGGCTAGGAAACCGTTGTTTGTGAATTCGATAATCGCTGAAAAGCCTTGTGCCTAACTTAGCTGAGTTTTATGAATGAACTAACACCCATTAAACTGACCTTATACCAGACAATATTAAGTTTAGTCAATTACCATAATACTTAAAACTCTATGGTTGGTGCATAGGAAAGGGAAGTGTGTGAGAAGTGGAATAGTCAAGGAATGTGTGAGTTTTTTTTTTTACAAAAGCTTTCGGCTTTGATGAGAATAAAGACGGGTGATTGGTTTAGTTTCTTTGGTTAATAGGATATCAACCCCGTGGGTTATTTAATGCTAAATCCAACTTTGTAGAAGAACAAAAGTGATACTATTTAAGTTGGAGGACAAGGGGTTTATACCTTTCCCAAAGTAAGTGAACGTAATAGCGCTACTGGGGTTCGAACTCGTTTAGCCGCAGTCTAGCGTGTTAGCCATTGCGCCACGGAAAGATCGATGGAAGAAGAGGTAAGAGAACTAAGTAGTTGTAAGCAAGGTAAGTAATTTTCTATCTATTTGTTCTCTTCATTTGGAACCGTTTGCACGATGACAATTTGTAATCAGATAAATGAGGAACTTCAAACCCTTCACATCACCTACGTTTCCAATCCACCATCCTCCACTTATCGACCCACATGAGTCGAAGTGGGGTTCAGGATTTGCCGTAATTAGTTATAATTAATTTTCTGCAAGAGTCAATCAACTTGAGGTGCTGCACACAATTGCTTCTGGGGTGTAGCCATCTTTAGTCAATAACAGAATTCAGTATATCAGCTTTGTTATTTTTAGATGCAGAGAGAGAGAGAGAGAGAGAGGAAAATTACCTCCTGAGGAATTAATTCCTGTTTAAATTGTTTGTTAAACTTTTTGCTATATTTGGAAAGTTTGAGGTCTGCTTTTCTCATCCGAAAATAAAAACGTATCAAAAATCATTTACGAAGGTTTCAGATTTTCGTTGTCGGAAATTCTGAAACGAATCATTACCATTCTTTCATTAAATAAACAGCAAAGTTAAGATATTAGTTTAAGACCCCCCACTTTTTTTTTAGAAACGCAAAAAACTTTTAAAATCTCCAAATGCGTATTCAGAATATCGGGTCAACTTGTGTAAAAGATCAAATCTTGAAGACCTAATATTTAAGTCAAAAATTAGTGTCGACGAGTAAGAATTTTGTAAGGTAGAAATTCAAACACATTAGTAAGAATAATTATTGATTAAAAAATGACTATATACTATGATTTCGGGTTTATAAATATAGAGTCAACTTATATAGAAAATCGACTTATACAAGAAAATATACAGTATATTTAAGCATTGAAGGAATCCATGTATAGAATACTTTCAAATTTACATAATTTTCTTTTAGATACAGTAAATAAGGTTTACGTTCAGACAGCTGTGCGCATTATATTTTTTTAAAAGGAAAGTAAAATATGAAATTCTCTTTAAGCGTAACTTCTAATTAATTATGATTGTACAAGAACAGACTACTTTTTATTTATCTTATTAAATTAATAGTTTAAATCCGAGGTTAGAAAAATGGACAACTAGTTTGTTTTCTTCAAACCGTTTAAGAAAAAAAAAAAGCCTTTTTAAAATAAAAGTTGTGATGCTTATATAATAAATATCACATAGAAAAAAAATAAACAAGAAACACATACTCAAGTTTTTTTAATGAGTGGTTCACAGACTATTTTTATTTACGTGTTTAGGTCGACAGACTCCCATTATTACAGCACTCACGGGAATTTCTCGTGATTATGTGTACGGATTTTATACGAAGAGCTTGAATCAGTTGTTTTTTTTTTAAATTGGTGCTTCAAGAGGGTTATTATACGTAATGGATGCAAGAATGAGGAATTTGAGTTCAATCCCGTTGAAAGCTTATCCTTTATTTTCAGTCAACGCTACTCATTTTAGGGCTTTACAATTAAGATATATGCTCTGATAAACCTGATTTAGTTGTTTCATCTGAGAGAAATGTTCAATCTCTGCAGAGTTATGAGTGCTGAAAAGGGCGTGAAAAATGTTAAAACAGAATTTTGAATGGAGGGAAAGGTTTATAGAATTAAAAAATTATCTCATGAACTCACACATTATATATATATATTTCTGTATGTATAAATTCACACACACACACATATATATATTTATTGTGTTGGAAAGTATATATATATATATATATATATATATATATATATATATATATATATACACAAACACACACACAAACTGTCTGAAGTTATTAAGCTAATCACATAAACTCCAATAATTAAAATTGAGTTTGGAAAAAAATTGTCAAATTTTAAACTATCAATTTAGATGTCCAAACAAATTCTGAATTAAAATTTTAGGTTATATCAGAATGTTTCATTAAAAGTTAATGAAGTTATTTGATACATTCTAAAAAACTTCAGTATGAAGTTATTAGGGAAAACCAAATAATCATATTTTATTTCAATAAAAAAGTAATAAAATCATCAAAAATTGATCAACATAAACGATAGAACAAATAAAAAACATAAGTCTTGGAATCTCTTACATTTAATATAGTGACTCTTTTCAATAACAGGTAGTAATCTATTATCCATTCACATGTAAGTTTAGATACGCGAGAAGTTGTATTGGCAAACATAAATACACACTTGACTTTGAAATTGTGAGACTGGGACTTGTACCATGTAAAGAAAGTCTTGTTCAAAACTCTCAATAGTAAGCAGTGTTCTGTTTAAGTCCTTCATTGACGTGGAATGGCCTCATCACACTACCGTTTCTTTGTTGCTTCCTTTTAGCCACCGTCACATCTGAATTGGACAAAATGCATCCATCAGGCCCATCCATCAGGTCCATCAAATGTCTCTTGAGATTTGTCCTTGAAAATTATTTAAGAAAAGCTAATTTTTATGGCTCAATTTTGAAGCTTTGAAATATTTACTTTAGTGAGAGGAAGTTGCCGAGGAATGTTTTTTTACAGATCCCAATTCACAAAGTATTTTACTCCATTTGTCCTTCTTGAATCCCTCAATTCAAACCTTTTCAAAAGTCTGGCCTGGCTTAGGCGAGCAAGCGAAAGTCGACCCTTCCCGTTCGGAGTCTAGTTCTCAACTCAACGACTTTTTCAAAATTCCCCAAATCCTCCGCGCGCACTTCCGGTGTATGACGTCGTTGTTTCACTATAACTCACTTTAGTTTACATTCATATCAAGGAAATAAATTCTTAAAGCCTTTTCCTTTGCTACGAGTTCTCAATTTAGTTTTATTTTCAAAAGCCTTCTTTATCGTTCGATGATCTCGGCAAAGCTCCTTTGATATCTCCAAAGCGGACATTCTCGAAATCAATAACTTTGTTTTTTTTTTCTGCTTTTTGGCAGTTGTTAAACCTTTCCTTTTAAACATGTTTATACACATAAAGAGAAAAAGTTTTTATTAGATTTCAGAGGTCATAAGCTAATATTAGTTAAATCTTCATATTAACTTAAGTGAGTTTATTTCCATAAATTCCACATATCTAAAGAAATAACCATTAAAAACAGCTGAAAATTTTGTCAAGAATTCTACTAAATGATGAAAATGAACGAGTTTAAATTTGAGAAATGTTGATTTAGACATTTTTTAGTTATTGCTTTTATTCGATTAGCATAATAACTTCAGAATAAATAAATACATGTGCGTGTGCGCCCATTGTGAAATGGTTATCATTGTAGGAAATGAATACGGTGACATGAGTTCAAATCCTAGACGATGCTGATTGCATTTCTGTCACCCTTGGAAAAAGTATGAGCCCAATTATTCTTTCTCCAGTTATGGGGAAATAGTAGGGCACCCCGGGTTCTTTAGCCTTGGTTTGGCAACCAGTCGAGGAGAAGGAAAACTGAAATCAAACTTATCAAACTTCGTTTAAAAACTGACCTTGTGTCATATCCTGCCCGTGTAGAGGGGGTTGGTAAACACACACACACATATATACCCAATCGGTTGGGACAGTACAATACGCCGACTCCATCTCCATATAGAGGTAAGAATCAGCCCCAACAAATGTTCTGGATATGACGCTAAACAATCTAACGATGAAGCTGCTGTCTTGGAGCTTTGGAGAATACTGCTATTATTCCCAGGTCCACTATGACTTGTTAGGCCCCCATCTATTGGTCAAGTAGAACTACTTAATCCCTTATTAAACATAAAACCACTTAACTGTGTGCAAACGAATGAATAATGTTGAATTATTAGTGTTGGATAGCAATACTCGAAACCATAAAGTATCCTGAGTATGACATTAAACCCTACCAGAATGTGAGGCTTCAGTCTTGGCGTGTGTGGAATGTTGAGGACTCCTTTACTGCCATTACTCGATAAGTAATTTACGAAGCACTTTGGCTTCAATATGGCACAAGGCCGAATGAATGGGGCACCCAATGATGTACTCTAGCCAGATACGGATATATGAAACGTACATAGAATATTCATAACATATATACATTGAACATAGGAATCCCGAAACACGAAAAACACGTAACGACTTCTTAGTTCAGGTACGAAACCTTTTATTACCTTCGAGTTAAAGGTTTCGACATAGGGAGAGGGATACACATTCTTTCTATTTTGGCTTTTCCATCTGCCCCACCCCAACACGTGCGGCACCCGCCACAAGGTCACTGGCCTGGCTTCGGCGAGCTAGCGAAAGTCGACCCTTCCCGTTCGGAGTCTAGTTCTCAACTCAACGACTTTTTCAAAATTCCCAAAATCCTCTGCGCGCGCTTCCGGTGCATGAAGTCATTCACATTCACTGGTCAACCTTTCTCTGGGATTTTTATTTTGACATCTGTGAACGACACATCCTCCCTGCGCGCGCATCAACACCTGTGCTCAAGTTTGCACCTAACTAACCCATGTGCTGAGCCGAAAGGTTCTCAGCCTAACTAAACCCAAAGGCAAGATATATATAAAACGAAATCCCTCGGCTTTTATATTACAATGAGACTCGAACTCACTCGTGTAAGTTTGCAAGTCTAGCTTGCTAACCATTATACCACCAGATCCAGAGCGGTAGTACATGTTACGGTCCCATCTGTTGATCAAGCAGAATTATTCAAACATTTGTTAAGCTTGAAATTATTCAATTCTGTGCGAATAAATATCTGATGTTCGAGTGATTTATTGTTATGATTATATTACAATACTTGGGACTGTGTGCTGACAAATAAACTCAAGCACATTTAAAATTGTTACTTACAAACTATTCGTTTTCAGATCGTAAGTATTTGCTCTGAATGCCTAAATTAAACATGTCCTTACGAAAATATGGAACTATAACATTGGTCCGACAGGTAATCATATAAAATAAAATACCGAGACTGAGCTGAGAAATTAAGTGTTGACTTGTTCTCTCTGCTGAGTAAGTCACATTGTTTATTCAATTTAGAACTTTTGGAGATTGTACATATTTTATCCGGTTTGGTTTCTTTGTTTAATGGCATATCAACTCTTTTTAGGTTATTTAATGCCAAAGCCATTCTCCTAGAAGAATAGTAGTGGTGCTATTTAACCCATAGCTGGGAGGATAAGGGGGTTCATACCTTTCCCAAGGGTATTTGCCCGATAGTGAACGTAATAGCGCGACTGGAGTATGAACTCACGCACTACGATTCCGCAGTCCATCGCTTTAACCATTACACCACGAGGACACCCCCATATTTTATCTGGGTGACCATTTCTGTGTAAACAGCGAATCTCTGCAAGGACTTAATATTATTTCTATATAGTCTTCAATACAAATAGTTTTTTCCACCCAACATATTTCCCCATTTAAAAAAAAAATTGATATTATCCTAGATTTAGCTCTGTTGAGCAAGGATCGAAACCGGATAGTTAGCCTGTCATTTAAAAAAAACTTTTATTCTCATTATGAATAAAATCTTGAGTCCTTTTATTGCTATTTTATTTCTTAAAACAAACACGTTTTAAGAGTCCTTTTATTGCTATATATCCATAAATTCCTATATATGTATGCATACATACGTATATACATCAATCCAAATAAATGTACATCTCTCTCAATATATATATATATATATACGCGCACATATATGCATAGATAACTACGAAGTTGTTTGCATTTCATATTGATCTAATATCTAAAGCTATGAATCTAATTACGCTCCCTCAAAAGCTGTGGTAAATGGGTTGGACAGTGCTCTTTAACCTTATTGTGGCCACACGTCGAGGAGAAGGAAAACTATAATTTCAAACCTGTTAAACTCCGCTTAGGAATATATATATATATATATATATATATTCAACTAGATTTATATACATAGACCGTCTTAAGTACATATGTACATAAACTTGTATACATACATTCATATAACCATATTTATTCATATCTACACACACATATACATTCATACACACACATATATATTTTCAGACAAACACACATACACTCATATATATATTCATACAAACACACATACACTCATATATATTCATACAAACACACACACACTCATATATATTCATACAAACACACACATTCATATATATTCATACAAACACACACATTCATATATATGTATTCACGCACACACACACATTCATATATATGTATTCACGCACACACACACACACACACACACACATATATATATGTATTCATAAACACACACATATATTCTCATATATATGTATTCATAAACACATACATATACTCTCATATATATGTATTCATAAACACACACATATACTCTCATATATATGTATTCATAAACACACACATATACTCTCACATATATGTATTCATACACACACATATACTCTCACATATATGTATTCATACACACACATCTGCATTAATGTATGTTCTATATATATATATATATATATATATATATATATATAAATAAATGAGCGATAGAGAGAATATATTTCATCTTTTGTGTAAAAGGTCTCGTGGTTTTGTTTTAAAAGTCTCTTCCGTATATCTATTTACTTAGGTCGAGAGATTTACATAAAAGATTATGAATAACCAAATCTACAGAGAAGCATAAAACGGTTCGTTCAAAGCATTTAAAGTGCACAGGGCTAATGCACCGTAATGCATACAGTAGTCAAGCATGGATTACCGTCTAAGGAAAAAGCATTGCCGGTATATTTTAACTCTCTTAAAGTCAGTTATCTCCCTTGATTAATATATTTATAGAGAAGGATGGATCAATACGTTCGCGGCACAGGTTTTCTATAAAATTCCCACAGTATAATGTTTGGTCTCTGTGATTAATAGAGCAGATGTAATAGTCGACAAATTACTTGATTAACTGTGCACTGACAAAAAAGGAGACTACATTAAACAAGAAATATCTCATCTAAAATAAATGCAGTCTCCGTGTGTGTGTGTGTGTGTGTACTTTATATACATTCTGCTGCTGAAATCACTCAGCTGCTTCGGTCATCAAAACCTTCATCAGATGAATACTTTGATGACAGGCATGATTTCGGACCCAAAGTATCATTACATATGTGTGTACGCCAAAGCTCTATGATTTTTTTCTGTCTCTGTCGCTAACTTCAGTTTGGATGAGAGTGTAGAATCGATGCGTGTTAAAATCTAATAAGATGTATTGCAAAATGAACAAATACTCATAAAATAAAAAAATAATCTATACGTCTGTATTTTCTTATTTCTATAATTCATTTTTGAAGGAGTATTGAATGAATGAATATATATATATATATATATATATATATATATATATATATATATTGGTCCATTGGCCGAGCGGGTAGAGTGTTCGCCGATAGCCACGGAGACCGGGATTCAATCCCAGGTAGATTCATACCAAAGGTTCAAAAAATAATAATTGATGCCTCCTTGCTTAATACTCGGCATTATAAGGTACGTATGAAGGGTAAAGTGTAGCAATCCAGAGAAAAGAGTGGCACCCTCCCCTACACTTCAGTGTGGTAGCTGATGAAAGGGTAGCCTTCGAGTTACCGTCGACTACGTTCGCCAACTTTACTCTCTCTCTCTCTCTCTCTCTCTCTCTCTATATATATATATATATATATATATACATACACGAGTGAGATCAAACTCCACGAGTGCCATTACGTTCACTTTTTGACTAATAACCTTGGGAAAAGCATGGACTCTTATCCCCTAGATATGTGTTAAATAGTACCACAATTGCTCTTCTGTAAGGATTGCTTTAGCATTAAATAACCCACGGTGATTGATATGCCATCAAAAAACAAAACCTAAAATCAAACTTACCACATTGCATTCATATTCTTTTCATTGTAACCATTGTTTCATATGACTACACAATCATCTGACAGCGAAAAAGGTTATATATATATATATAAACACACACACACACACACACACACACACACACACACACACACACACACAGATGCATCTGCTCTTCGCAAAAGTACTTCAACAGAATCTTCTTGCGGGTTCTGATGCTACTTATGGGTGACTTGCATCGTGCACCCAGATGCACATAAGTTTATCTGGAATTGTTGTGTTTTGAATAAACACTAAGAAGATTGGAAGGACGGAATATAATCTTTGAGATGCCGTAGACATGAAAATGGTGAAACGGGAGGAAAAAGAATAAAAGATAGATGCGAAGGATAAGAAGTCTGGTTAGATCAAGAGAATGTAACAAAATAGGGGCAAAGGTATATATATATATATATATATATATATATATATATATTCCTATACACACATTTGAGTGTGTGTGTATGAGAGAGAGAGAACAGAAGAAATGCAGAGAAGTAAAAATAGAATGTGTTTGAGTTGTTTAAGAAAGAAAGTTAAGTTGCAGAAAATATATGAGCACCAGCCTTCACTTCAAAAACGAAAAATAGAAACTATAGTGAATAATAGAAGTTAAATTTATCTTTAAAATAATTATATATATATATATATATATATATATATGCATGTAATTATTTGGGAGATGAATGAATGGTTCAAATTCGAGATCTTCGCTCAAGAAATCCCTAACAGGTCTAAATTTTGTACTGAAACTTCAATGTGGTGAAACAAATTGTGTTATAAGAATCAAATTTTCGTCCAAAGTTTTTACAGCCTCTTTACACAAGAGTCACGATTTCCCCTAAATTGTTCATGGTTTCTTTCATCTAAATTCACTTTTCCCAATGAAGCATGATAGCGAAATTACTTGTTAATCAGTTCTTGTCTACTGTTTTGATATCAACATAATTCCCTTTTTTAGTGTACAGTTTCAAAATTATCAGTCGTAGAATTTACAAGAAAAATGGAAAATGATTTTTTGAACGTCTGCCCGAATGTCACAACAATGTGGCGTTGGATAGGTTTAAAACTCACCATACAACCAAAGCTCAGTGACTGGTTTGCAAATCAGCCTTCTATGGCAAGCACCTAAATAAGTATTTACTAACCTTAGCTCAATATAGTACACAGCCCAAGAATGGGTCACCAACTGAAAACTGAACGGACGACAATAATGAAGACATATGCAACTAATTTTTAAACTATTGCTCTACAGTAGGCGCTCTAGCTAAGTTGTATGCATATTTCATATTGATAAGAGATTAGTGATGTCACGAAAGAACGAGGAAGATGGAAATAGTTGGATAAAAAGAGATTAGAAAAGAGAATGCTGATCGAAAGAGAGGTATAAGAAGGTATAATGAGAAAAAAAAAGAAATGAAAGAGAAAAATACGCTGAAAGAAGAAAAGTCTGTTGTTGATAGGTAAAGGGATTACACACACACACACATATATATATATCTAGAGAGAGAGAAGGAAATAAGGTTGAAGGAGAAGCTAAGAGGAACCGAAGTAAATATGAGAGAGAGAGAGAGATGTAGAAGCGAGATAGACGAACCGATATAAACAGTGGGAAGGTTTTATCAAGATTATATATATATATATATATATATATATATATATATAGAGAGAGAGAGAGAGAGAGAGAGAGTTGATCCATATTTTTATTTCATAATGTACCTCCATATCCAGAAATAATCATCTATAGTTACCAATTTCTTTGACTTTTGCTTCTGAGAAGTGGGTGGATGCGGAATTGCTGGCATTTCCTTACTTATCCCATTCTGTGAGTGCATTTGGAATCTGCCATTCCGCAGACTCGTTGCTCCATACCCCCCACTTTCCCCATTAACTTCTCTAATCCTCAGATTGTTTCCACCCACTCACCCTCTGTCTGTCCCCACCCCTAACCAAACTCGCAGTCCTTGTCCTGATGTCTTACAGAACTAATAGCTAGCTTGGGAATTCTTTGAATGGCAGGGAAACAAAAATCTCTGGCAGAGTGAAAGAGAGAATGGTTGGATGGCAATCAAGGTGGAAGGAAGGATGATCCCCGGGGTGGGCGGGAGAAATAGAATAAGGAAAGAGAGTTAGTGAATGGAAGAAAAGCAAGAGTGTAAAATGAAGATTCTAAGAGTGTTGGGTACAATGAAGTTCTAGAAGCAAAGAATGGAATAAAGAATAAGAGAAGGAAAGTAATGGAAATAGGATGGGAGAAAGACAGCAAAGAGAGAAGAGGTAGAAATAGAAAAAAAGGAAAAGACAGAAGAAATGAAAGGAGACATGAGAAGGGACGACAGTAGAGACAGCAGAGAGATAGAAGATTCGAGTAAAGAGACAAAGATAGACACGGGAGGAGGAAAGTGACAGAAAGACACGGGAGGAGGAAAGTGACAGAAAGACACGGGAGCAGGAAAGTGACAGAAAGACACGGGAGCAGGAAAGTGACAGAAAGACACGGGAGCAGGAAAGGGAGAGGAAGTAAAGAAACAAAGAAGGCAGAGAGGAGAAATAAAATGAGATCAGAGATGAAGTAGAAGGAAGAAGAGAAGAGTTATCGAAAAAGGGAAATAAGTGAAGGAGAGGAAAGACGAGAAAAAAAAAAAAAAAACGGAAAGAGAAAAAAGGCATGAAAAAGTGACTACACAAACGGTGTGAAGAGACAGGTAATGAGACTAGAAGACAGAAGAAATATAAAGTCGAGAAGGAAAGGAGCAAAACAGAGATTATCGTGAAAAAAATTAGAAATAATAAATGAAAAAAAATTAAATAAAAAAAGACTGATTTAAAAATTAGAGGAATGAAAAGAAAAAAAACCCTATAAAAGTAAAAGAAAGGAAGAAGGCAACATAAGAGAAAGAAAAAAAATGAAGAATGGAAGAAAAAAAAAAATCAACGCATGCACACAAAAAAAGAAAAAGAAAGCAACGACCCCCTCCCCCCCAAAAAAAAAAACAAAAACAAATTAACAGTCCTAAAGTTGAAACGAAAAAAAGAAAAGCTGAACAGAATATAAAGAAGTTGATGAAAAAAAAATGATTTTGTCATCTCATAACAAATCAGACACAAGTGGTTAACTTTTTGAAAAAAAAATAATAAAAATGACTCTACGATCACTTGTTTATCCCGACCGCATCAGGGTGTCACAATTGTACCCTCCAAAAAACACTCAAAATTATACAAAGGCGAAATTCATCTAAGGATAGACAAAGTGATTGGTAGTCTGACTGTGGGAGTTGGTACCGCCGATGTGTGGAATGGGTCAGGTTGAACTGCTGATATTGATAGACAGACAGAAATGGCAACCAGCATGACGTTGAGGATAAAATAGCTGAACATTTTCGTACGGGTCTCTACAGAAAGAAAAGAATTTAGAGAAAGGCCAGGTCATACCAGAAGACAATGCTCAGTAAACCCACTGAAATAGGTGGTCAGAAAATGAGAGATATGAATAAAAATCGTGTTTGTCAGACAAATCTGAACCAGATAAAATGAAATGAGCCAAGAAAAACATTTTTAGATTATAAATCTCATCAGCAGAGAATATTCAGATGACGATGAAGAGGTTATAAGCACAGTAAAACAGATTTTTTTAAAAAATTCGGTTTATAGCTGCTCTCTTTACGATAGAGATTTTGGGAAATGCTTTAAACCACCGGCTCATGTTAGATTTCAATACTGGGTATGTGCTTACGTCACCCCGGGTACAGTTGGTTTGAATTCAGTTTCCCTTCTTCTAGTCTAGTTGCCTTTCCTAGACCCTGTCTGCTCTACTGTTTAACCATAACTGGTGAGAAAACAGATGGATCGATACCTTTCACAAGGGCATTATCACGAATTTAAGCGCTTACAGCCTCTTCCAGGTTTGAACGTGGCTCTCCGATTTCATTTCCTACAATGGTAACAGTTATACCATGCGCAGTGCTCTTGGTTGTTATTACAGCGAAAACGTTTTGGCTGTTACACCCTCTGGTCCCTTACAACCCTGTGACTATAATAACCAAGATGGAAACATTAGTTCGATTAGGTCAGTGAATTGTAATGAAATCACTTTATATCTCTGAAATTCAGACAAAAATTTACTTTTCATTAAAAGCATCAGAAGATCTGGTTCTAAATTTGGATATATAATTTTAATTGAACTTTCAACGATCCCAGAGAAAGACACACTGCACTTTATGGCTTAAGGTTCTAAAATCCTGGTTTAGATCCTCACCATTCAAAGGGCCCTAAAAAAATTCCGAAGGGGCTTTGACATAATTTTAAAGGGGCCTTCAAGATTTATATAACTGAAAGCCTTATCAAGTCTAAATTTGGCATTGATTAGGTGGGTTGGCCAAACTTTGCTTTTTCTGCTACCAGACGTTTCTTTACCCTTTTATTTATCTGGGGTCATTTTCTTCAGGAAGGCTTGGTATCTTGAGTGATTGCTGGACATGAAAAAGTGAGACTGATATATTAGTTCATATTTGTGAATGTTTAAGTTTAATTCATTTAATAGCTATTTCAATCAATCCGTATCTGTTCATTTACATATGTGTTTTTCTATTATTTTTGTCTCTCCCGTTCTGTTCAGACTTTCCTGTCTGTCAATTTGTGTTTTCGACTGGACAGTTTGAAATTCGCTCAACCCCTCATTTGCTAACGAGGAATCGACACTTTAAAAATTCACATCTTTTCAAATCCTGCAAATGAAGCAAAAGCATTTTTTTTTATTTTTTTTTTTTTATAGAATCTAAATTGTTTTGAATTGTAACTTTCTAAAACTTTGATCTCTCCGGAGATATGATATCACAAGAAGTTTTCTCTGATTTTAAAAACAAAATTTTCACAATATGACTTTTGTAGACGATCAGAGAGAATAATTGATCAATAAACTAAAACTTATATCTGTGTTTACTATGGAAAGAGAGTGCACTGAAAATTTTTTAAGTAAAGTAAATAATTTTAGCACCTTCAAGATTATGTAGGACCAGTCGGGCTAATTACCTGTATATTTAAATCAGAACAGTTTGAATTTAAAAAATTAATTACTATTTCTAAAGAGTAGAAAACTACTATTTCACTGACTGAGCAGATTTGGGAAAAATACCCTAAGAACAAAATTAGACTATCAGGGATACTAGACAAAATGTTTTACTGAAATACTTCTCTGAGAATTATTTTTTTTATTTATCATATTTACCCAACCCCTCTGCTCGGGCAGGATGTGACACAAGGTCAATTTTTAAGCGAAGTTTAACAGGTTTTGAATTCAGAGTTTTCCTTCTCCTAGACTAGTTGCCTCACCAAGGCTGAAGAACCTAGTCTGCCCTACTATTTGCCCATAGCTGGAGGGAGAATAATTGGATTTATACCTTTCCCCAAGGGTATTAGTGCTATGTGAAATGCAATCAGTCTCGGCCCGGATTTGAACTCGTGTCGCCGTGTCCACTTCCTAGGACGGTAACCATTACACCACGGGCACCTCCTCAAATTTTTTTATTTATTGCGGACATTTTGTCCTCCTCTTGGTAGTTTTTGAGTTGTTTCTTCTTTCACTACGTTTCGGCCAAATTTCACCTCTGGCCTTCTTCAGGTGATTAACCGCGACCTCGGATCCTTGATCGCCCTTCGGGGCCCGTGGCGCAGCGGACAGAGGCGTTGAGTCTCTACGGTTCCGGGTGAGCATTGTCAGAAGATAGCGGTTTCGAATCCTACCCAAGCCGGCCAGAGGTTTACTTGGTCAAAAACGTGATGCGATAGACAACAACTATGGAAGGCAGTAATTACTGGGGATACGGTTACAAGACTCGGCATTCCTATCGGAGGTCGCGGTTAATCACCTGAAGAAGGCCAGAGGTGAAATTTGGCCGAAACGTAGTGAAAGAAGAAACAACACAAAAACTACCAAGATGAGGACAAAAAGTCCGCAATAGATTAAAAAATTAATTCTCAGAGAAGTATTTCATTAAAATATTTTGTTTGGTATCCCTGATATCAAAGTCTATCTCCTTATGTTTAGCCAAAAATTGTATATTTCAACCACTGCTGACCTCGATTAAAACATTTCCCAGTCGGCTAGGGCTGTAGAATACACCGACTGCTTCTTTGCAGAGGGGTACTCCCCCAACAAGTGTCCTGGATATAACTCAAAACAATCTGGTGGTGAGGTTCCAGGAATGCGGAGTACCCCTTCATTGCCATCGCTCCCAGGTCCACTCTGGTCAGGAGGGGTAGCACCTGATAGGGTTCTGTCTATGAATCAAATAGAAGTAAACTGTGTCCTTGTGCTAAACTGAATTGTTTGAAATAGAAATTTATATGTATAAAAATGGATTTGGCATTAAATAACCTATCATGATTGATGTGCCATAAAACCAAACCAAACCAAACCAAATCGATTAAAGCAATATCAGATGTAAAATATTAGGTCTCCGGGTTTTTCATTTGGTTATGATCCTCGTGCACAGTAGGATAAATAAGCATATATTTTGATATACTGTATAAAATCGTGTAATGAACGACAGTTTAAGATCAATTTTTCACTTAAAAAACTACTGATCGTTCATTACACGAAACAGGTTTATGAAACATCGAAACTTGTCATAGACTTGACCTTGCCCAAAGTGTCCCCACAAAACTAATTGAACTTGTTCGAAGCTAAGATAATAAAGTTTTTGCTTAACATCATTTACTATTCATAAAACCTGTGCATATAATCTGTGCAAATACTATAAATAGCAAACGAAGTTAAGTAAAAACTTCTTTATCTTAATTAAAAGCCTAAGTTTGGAATATCCAAGTAATCCTGATAACAGTCCAGTCGACTGGGGTGGTGGGGGTTGTAGAATGCACCAACTGCATCTCTGCAGAGGGAGCAAGACCCCCTACAATGACTGTCCAGGATATGACACTAAACAATCTGATGATAAGGCTTTAGGAAATGGGGAGTACCCCTTCATTTTCATCCATCCCAGGTCCACTCTGACCCGTTGTGGTAGCTCCTGATAGAGTCCTATCTATGGGTAAAATAGAACTGTTTGATATTTAAACTGAGTGCAAACAAATGACCTATGGTTAAAAGTATATAGAATTAATCGTTTTAGATAGAAATACTTGAAACCATTTAACTTAGGCTCATTTAAAAAAGTTAAAATATTTACAAATCATGTATATCTTATACGTATGTATAAACAAGATTTGGCATTAAATATCCTCTAATGGTTGATATGCCTCCAAACCAAACCATGTAAATTACATCAAGGTTTAGACTAAATTATTTAAATACGATATTACGGTAGTTTTGGAAGTATATCATTGTATGTTTCAAAAATGTTTGTAGCATAGCCAAAAGTTAGAGGTCGTTCATTACATGCAATATATGACAAAAATACCCTTTTGTGTCTAAAGATTAGAAACAAGGGTTGGTATGATATAAAACACAACCAATTCAAAAAAAAAAAAAATAAATAAATAAAAATAAATGATTAAAAAAATAAATAAATAAAAAATAAATAAATAAATAAAGTAAAATAAAGAATCATTCATTACTCGAGTATATTCGGCAATTTTCTAATGTTCTTGCTATAATTAACTCTGCTCCAAGATGGTCACAGGAATTTAAATGATTATTTATAGTCACCGAAATATGATACAAACTCAAGATTTATATGCTTGCTAAACCGAAGTTATAAGAATTTCCTTTTTATTTCTTTTAAACATTCAGTATCTGTAATGGTTAGATATTGATATATGAATAAGATCAAATAAACCAAAAAAAAAAAAAAATACTTCAAGAAGAGGAAACGGATAAGAAATAAAGAAAAATATATTCTTTAGGTTTTTGTCAAAGGTTTTGTAAATTATATAATATCCGTTAGACCAAGAGATAAATTTCTGATCCTATAAACTGTAGGGTGTTTGAAAATGTCGGACCAACCGGATAAAATAACGATAATGACGTTAAGTTTATTAACTGGGTTTCAAGAGAATATTTTATAAAGATCCTGAGTTACACTTGGATGAGTGTTCAGCGTAATGGTTGTCGAAAGAAATGGAATTGATGACTCAAGTTAAAATATTGGACGAGGCTGTTTGGGTTTCACTTTGCACAAATGTCCTTAAAAAAGCACGTACCATCTCCTATCCGTGGTGTAATGGTTATCGTCGTAGGAAATGGACACGGCGACACGAGTTCAAATCCTGGACCTGACTGATTGCATTTCACATAGCACTAATACCCTTGGGAAAGGTATGAATCCAAAATATTCTCCCTCCAGCTATGGGTAAATAGTAGGGCAGACTAGGTTCTTCAGCCTTGATGAGGCAACTAGTCTAGGAGAAGGAAAACTCTGAATTCAAACCTGTTAAACTCCGCTTAAAAACTGACCTTGTGTCATATCCTGCCCGAGCGGAGGGGTTGGTAAATATGATCATTCTCCTATCCACTCAGCTATAGGCAGGGCAGACCGATTTTTTTTTTTAAAGATTTGGTAAGGCAACCAGTCTAGAAGAAGGAAAACTGAATTCAAATCAGCTGATCTCCGTTTAAAAATTGACCTTGGAGTCGTATTCTGCACGTGGCGGAGAGGTTGGATAAATATATACTCTTAGATGCTTTTGATAACCGATTCACATACTTATTTCTTGGTTTCTTTAATCGTCAGTTCGTAATTTCTGTTAGGATGAGAGTGTAGTATGTATTCAATCTGCTTCAGATCAAAGTAGCTTTCCACAGCACGTCTCTCTTTAGATTAGATCAAAGCTTCCCGACCTTTGTGTTAGGATTTAAGTATAGTATTGATTCTCTCTCGAGTGTATTTTCATCTTCGATTGAGACGTGGCAAAAAATCAGAGTAGCACTTTCTATTGCACTATAAAGGGCGGGTCAGGATAATCTGACGCCATCGCAACATCAGGTCAGGGTGCAGATTTAATAGATAGAATGCTCAAAGTGTAGTATTAGCATTTATGGAATTTTAATTTAACGTGTTGTAAAAAAAATATGTGTATATTTTGTACGCTTAGTTCTTTATTTTACATAGGAAGTATTTAATTCTATACTCTTTGAAATATCTTTCATCGGATATTCTATATTTTGCTTTTTGAATAATGGTTTGATAGTCACAGGTCTAGATGCTACCTTTTGTCTGTAGGGAGAAGTACCGATCCACACATAAATAATCACCGTCACACACAATATACATGATGAAAAAAATAATCCCAATTGTGAGTTTCACGTTTTCATGATCATCAGGGGAATAAAACTTTCCTATTTATGGACATGAAGTGAATATCTGAGAGGAGAAGAGGTAATAGATACAACAAATACGTAATTTGAAAACTTATCACCCGATGGTCGTGAAACTGTAACTGACAGCAAGGATTACTATTCTAATTTCAATGTTCAAAATAATTTTATCTTGGTTGTGGCACATGATCAAGGAAAAGACTGTCAGACAACCGTAAATTGTTCTTGATATTTTCAAATATTACACACACACACACACACACACACACACACACACACACACACACACATATATATGCATCCCACAAAACAGCAGCTGTACGGTCACCTACGACTCATCTCAAAAACCATCCAAATTAGACGAACAAGACATGCAGGTCACTGCTGGAGAAGTAAAAACAAACTCATAAGCGATGTACTCCTTTGGACCCTTCACACGGACGTGCAAGGGTTGAGTGAGCAGCTTGAACTTATCAACAACAGCTCTATACTGATACTGGATGTAGCCTGGAAGACCTGTCGGGGGCGATAGACGATAGAAACGAGTGGCGAGAGAGAGACAGAGGGTCAGAGAAATCCGTGCTAGTCGCACGTCATGATGATCAAGATTGTTCAGGGAACATGAACGTGAAAATATTCTAACGCCTCGTACTTGAGTAAAACAAATGCTTATTTTTCATCAAATGGCTACTGACTTAATGATTTACCTACGTACATTGAATGGCTGTGGTCCCAATTAGAAGTTTTTAGGCTGTTCCTTTGTCAGGTAAATATATCTTCTCGTCAAGGGAACTAAATAGACAAAGGGAAAGGGTCACATGTTGAATAGGTAAGAGCTGTCAAATGAAAGTCATACAAGTGCGAGCAGATAAATTTCGACTGAGAATTGAAAGAAATTGAAAAATAAATCAAAATCAAACATCCATCTGCCTAACACACACAGAAACATTTATTTATACATACACATATTCATGTGGTTTGGTTTGTTTGGTTTTATGGCATATCAACCGTTGTAGGTTATTTAACGCCAAATCCATTTTTATGTAAATAAACTATTCTCTTGAAAAGAGTTCAGTTTAGCATAAGTACACAGTTTAATTGTCAAAAACATTTCCATTTCAAACTATTTAAGCAGTTATATGTAATAATTCAGTTAAGTGTAAATACAGTTTTAATGTCGAAAAACAGTTCTATTTGAAATAATTCAGTTAAGCATAAGCACGCAGTTTAAGTTTAAGTACAGTTTAATTGTCAAAAACGTTTCTATTTCAAGCTATTCAGTTTACTCAATTCACTTTAGCATGAGAATGCTGTTAGTTCTATTTAACCCATAGATAGGGCCCTATCAGGTGCTACAACTCAGGGCCAGATTGGACCTGGGAGCGATGGCAATAAAGGGGTACTCCGCATTCCCCAAAGCTCCA
This sequence comes from Sepioteuthis lessoniana, assembly GCA_963585895.1. Classification (NCBI taxonomy): domain Eukaryota; kingdom Metazoa; phylum Mollusca; class Cephalopoda; order Myopsida; family Loliginidae; genus Sepioteuthis; species Sepioteuthis lessoniana. The sequence continues at coordinate 9,082 of CAUZXS010006248.1, read as the reverse complement.
GCACTGCTGGAACCTCACCATCAGATTGTTTAGTGTCATATCCAGGACACTCATTAGAGGGGGGGGTCTTACCCCCTCTGCAGAGGTGCAGTCAGTGTATTCTACAGCCCCAGCTGACTGGGCAATACACAGATTTAAATGTCACACAGTTTTATTTCAGATAATTAAGTTCAGCATAAGTACACAGTATTTCGAGCAATTCAGTTCAGCACTAGTACGCAGTTCCAATGTCAAAACAGTTCTATTTTAAACAATTCAGTTTAGCATAAATACGCAGTTTAAATGCAAAAATCAGTATAGTGAAAGAAGCACGGTTTTGTTCTATTTAACCCATAGATAGGACCCTTCTCAGGTGCTACCACTCCGGGCCAGAGTGGACCTGGGAGCGATGGCAATGAAGGGGTACTCCGCATTCCCCAAAGCTCCAGCATTGCTGGAACCTCACCATCAGATTGTTTAGTGTCATATTCAGGACACTCGTTGGGGGGGGGTCTTACCCCTCTGCATAGAAGCAGTCGGTGTATTCTACAGCCCCAGCCGACTGGGCAACATATTCATGTGTGTAGAGATATCAAAACATTTCAACATACATATACACACGTCTGTACATACACGAATATATTTCTACAGACACATATGTGAAAACCAATATGATGGAATGTTTATTCATTATGACTTTTCGCCTTTGACAAGTTTCCTCAAATACCTTACATGGATGATTTTGAGATGGTAGGCAAGTGGCCGTACAGCTGCCGCTTTGCGGGTGCTGCTTCCTGGATTTGTTCTATACAACTCATAGCATTCTTGTGCTGCTCTCATCTAGCCTTTTCTCTATTCATTTGTCCGCGTTCATGTGGTGCATCCATATAGTAGTACTGACACAATCACTGCTTGGAAGAAATACCGTTTCATTTTATCGGATAGATCAAACTTCTATATGATCGATAATCTACCAATAGCAGTTCACGCATTCGCAAATCAAATAGTTCTGACACTAAACTGGGTCTGATGTTGAGGCTCCAGACTTGGACTGTGCAGAATGTGGAATAGCCCTTCACATTGCCATTACTCCCAGGTCCACTCTGACCTGAATCGGTAGTACCTGCTAGGGTCCCATCTATGGTCAAATAAAACCGTTTTATCATTTACTAAATATAATCATTATTTATTTGAAAACACGCAGCAGTATACAAACTGTTCGTATTAGATAGGAATACCTGACAAATAAAATTTCTTATGTTAAACTGCTTTAATTGATACCATTTAACTGTGTGCAAACAAGTGAATGATGTTAAAGAGAGTTATTAATGTTAGAAAGCAATACTTGAAAACATTTAACTGTGTGCAAACAAATAAGCTCTAACGACTTGCTTAAAAATAAAATTACCAACAAACTTTATTTACAAATCATACTCACACACAGAGAGGATTTGGCATTACTTAACTCACAAAAGGTTGATATGCCATAAAACACCAACCAAATCAAATAATGATTTGGATTTTTTTTAATTCTAGGGAAAATGTTAAAGAACGCTGCAATAGTCTATGAAGTTGTCACGTAAACGTAATTAGGAACGTCGGACATTAAGAAACTTTATAATGTTGGAAGTAAAAAAAAAAAAAAAAAAAAGACAGAAAATTTAAAAAATAGCATAATAATAGGTTCTATATACTTTAAAATCCCTCCAATACCACATTTTTATATACAATGCCAGAAGAAAAGCAAAATACATTTTAATAAAGATAAAAAAATAGGTAAAAAGAACTACACCAAAAAAGATAATCCTAGCAAAACCGAATTCAATTGAAACGAACTTCTATACACGAACTCAACATTAAACATAATTGACAAAGATTTAAAAAAATGTAAGCATTCAAGTCGTCACAAGAAAAGCCAAAACAATGAGGAACATAATCGAGGAACATAATCAATAAACACGACAAAAAAAAAAAAAAAAAACTACAGAGGAAGGTATTTGTATTATTCCCGGTAAGAATTCTAAAAAGAGGTTTATATCGGGGAAACTTCGAGATATCTAAAAAGCGCTTACGCGAGCAAGGTTATGCTTTAAAAAAAAAAAAAAAAAAAAAAAAAAAAAAGAGGAAAAAAAAAGGGGAAGGAGATAATTTAAATGCACTCTTCACACCTGTTTGAAGCAGACTACGATATTAATTCAAAAGATCTTCGCATGTTATTTTATAAGAAAAACAAGAAATAATGAAAGCTTATAGAATCTGCTGTGATCTAGTTCCAGTAAACAATTAAACTACAATCATAATTTTGTCACGTATTTTTCTAGCAACATTAATATTGAAATGATATTGTACTTCATTTGAAAGACGTTCGGTCTCTTCAGTTTCTTTGTTTAATAGCATATCAACCTTTGTGGGTTATTTAATATCAAAGCCACCCTTGCAGAATAGTAATACTATTTAACCCATTCAGGGTGGTGGGTATAAAGAGGTTCATACCTTTTTCAAAAGGTATGAGTTCGAAAGTGAACATAATAGCACGATTTGAGTTCGAACTCGCTTAGGACTTTGGCGTAGTCCAGCACATTAACTACTACACCACAGGGATTCTCCCCTGGCTTAAACGGTTAGAATAACAAAAACTTTACCCCCATCATTCACCGATTTTAATTTTCAAATCTTTTAACTTAAAGATCTAAAGTACAATTGCGAACGTCTTTCGTTTTCTACTTTTTAAAGTGTCATAACGATCGGGGTTCATGATTACGTTCACATGACAACATCATCGTCAGTTGTAGCGTTCCCTGAGATTTTTTAAAATTAGTTTTTTTTTCCGAATTATTATCTGATGAAGATCGAACTGGGCGAAACATAATTATAAATAGACATTGTTAAATTCGTTTTCATGTCTTATTCTCCGTCTATTCATTTTCTGGAGATGATAGGAATTAACTTCGGAATATGAACAAAACCCTTCCAGATCTCAACCATTCCTTTTGAATAACATTTTCTTTGATTTTAATCCTTATTTGATTAAGGCAATCATAACTTAGATCGACTGTTTATCTACGACAAAGAGAAACAGTTCGGATTGATTATAATAGATTATAGTTTTCGGTGATATTCGAATTTACTGGTATTCGCTTCGAAGAAAGCTGCTCAAAACCAACTGAATTATGAGGAGCCATGGATTTGTAAAATATAAACGCAAATCTTTTAAACTTATCCTTCATTCTGTTCTTTCTCACACTCTCTCCCTTATTTATTTACCTTAGTAATATTATTTGCACCATTCTTTTTTATTTTTAGACGAAGCATTATCAACTATAATTATTTAGATAGCATTTTCTTTCATTTTAATTTTCAATTGTTTCTTTATTCCTTGCAACCCATTCGGATCTCCAATCTACGACAACGAAGAACAAAATAAATAAGAGATCCCTCGAAACTTAATTGTATGTTTATTATTGTTTTTGATATCCTTAAGAAATAAGGAAATTAAAGCCAAAAAGCGTGTAGATAAAAATGAAAATATTCAAGAGTCGACGTCTTATTAATTCGAATAGTTACTTGTTTGAAAGTTGAAAAATAAAATGCTTGAATCATTAAAGTACGGTGGAAGGGAGAGTGATGAACTTCCCCTGATGTATATTATCTTTTTCTACTTCTCTGCCTATCACCAGTTTCCACACGAAAGCCACCTCTAAGCTACATACATATATAAGTATTATGAAAATCTAACTTGCAGAATAAACCAGATATCTTAATCCCTCTGGGGTTAGCAGATTCTTTTCAGCTTCGTATATGAACAATTGAAGACACGTAAGATTGGATATGGCTCAGTTTGTAAACACATCTGTCCTTTGATTCTCCCAGGCGACACTCTTTATTTACAGATACATTCACTTCTGAAATGAATAGCTATGGCTAAATTCTTATAGTTGTCTCCCTTTTGTTTCTCAGAGAAAGACAGATATTTATGGGGAAACATGACGATACAGGAGTGTGTAAGTTCACGTCGTAACGGCAGCTCATAATTATATTGACGCTTCTATTCTGAAAGGAGGGAAAATTTCTAATTAGCATTTCATTGTTATATCAAGAATTCG